>JAWDGP010005359.1:57500-70000 GCA_033675545.1 Elysia crispata | reverse complement strand
TGTATCTAGATTCCATGGTCTAAAATATCTCTTACACTGCACACAGTACCACAAGTCCCACCAACCAGAATCTAAGCTAGATCTAGTTATAGGTAGGTCCAGCTTTAAATTCTCAATTCTATCCTCAAATTAAAAAAAAAAAAAAAAGACACACGTGTTTGTATGTATCGGGGAGGAGTGTGATGTTCTTCAATCTAATTTTTTGTTTTTGTGATAATGATTGTCTATTCAACTAAGTAGAATCTATCTGGTATTTTTTTACCTGTACACCCGTCTCGCATTGGCATATGTAATGATGTTTTTCTGTTAGATTTCAATGTGCTGAATACGAATTTGAAGGTTTTATTCGTCGCAAATGAATAGTTGTTAAAATATATGACTTTTTGATATGGATTTTTTCTCTTTTCTTAACCTACTTTGGCGTACTGATAGAAACAGCACTCTGGTGAGAGCGGGTGTAGAAGTAAAAATTTACCATCTATCTCAAGTTACTCAATGACATTGATTATCTTTTTGTGATGCTTTTTGCAATGCTTAACTTGAATTGTAAAGTTGAGTATTTCTAATATAAATTTGTTCTATTGTTTTCCAACTTTTTACCAGGGTTTATTATTTTTTTTTTTTTTTTTTGTCTGGAAATAGCTGTAAAATTTCATTGTCCAAAAAAAAAAAAAAAAAAAAAAAGAAAAGAAAATTGAAAAAATTCTTTGACATTAAACATTTGAAGCTTAATTAACTTTGATAGTTCTTTATCTTCAAAGAATTCCGTGCATGAGTTGTTTTTTTTTGTTGGATATAGTGAACATTTATCCAACAACAAACAGATTAGACCACTAGAAGTCTTTAGAGCCTATTCAACGTCAAACAATTGACTTTATCATGAGTTTAATAATATTAGACATTAGGAAAATAACACATAGCTTTATTGTTCATTTGAAAACCTCAAGATTTTCTTATCTTTTATTAACATCAATATCATTTTTATTTATTTATGTCAACTTTAAACTGTTACCCTTCCAACAGCAGTCAGAGATGCCTCTTCGGATGGAGCCAGGTCAGGTCTACAAGACTTGGGCTGATTTCAGAGATGCACTGGATGCACACTGTGATGAGAATAAATGTTTGTTTAATATCAGCAATGCTAAGACAGTGGAGCAGGCAAATAGAGCACTGAAGAAAAGACCCTTCTTTGATATTGCGCTCAAGTATGCATCATGCATCTTGGTGTGCAAGCACTATGGCTCATACACCAGTTCCAGTAAAGGAGCAAGACCAAATCAAAGGTAGAATGTTTTTTCCTTAAGTTTGCCTCTTTGTGAATGATACTTAGTAAGCTGAGAAAGTTGAATAATGGCATTTTGAAGAACTTGTTTCTCTTGTTCTGATTCTATTAAATTGAAAAACGTACTTGTAATGTTTAGATCAAGATAGAAACGAAACATATTGGCCTGATGTTTTAAAGGCTTTTTAAGCTGGTGAAGCACAGATAATACGCATGAAATGATGAATTAAGTTCTCCCAGACATTGAAGATATGTATCATTTTATCCCCTAAAGATAACAGTTTAGAAGACCATGATTGATTGATTTTTTTGTGTATTTTACGAGCTTGATCCACCATGTGTAATAATTGCTGAAATTCCTTCTGTTTGGTAGCTGCTTGAATACATTCCAGTACCTATACATATACGTTAGTCTTGAAGTGAATAAAAAAAAAGGGCCATCATTATATAAAAATGTTTACTTGTGGACTGACTTCAGCTATTACATTGGCTCTCTCAACTCAAATCTGACATTGTCTAGCATAATGTCTTTAACCCATTGTACAAATTATCCCTGGCAGACTCAGTGTAAAAAGATAAAGAACCTTTTTGTTTGTATAAAAGTAAATAGGTAACTGTGTATCATTAGGCGCTTTAACTTTTACTAAAGATTTCTTTTTCTCTCAGATAACGTAAAATCTTTTACACTTCGAAGTTATTCTCTCGGAAAAATCAACACACATCATTTGTTTTAAAGATTTCTTTTATGAAGAAAATCTTAACATTTATTTACTGCATGCTTGTCTCAAACAAGGCAAAATGACAAATCCCTCCTTTTGAGCAGATGCTGGTGTGTTATCCATGCAGGGCCAATTTCAAGTCTGCTCCTTATAGCCTCCATTTTAGGATTTGATTTTTTTCCTCTAGTTTTGAGAAAATCTTGTGCAGAATGTTGCAATATCACCCTTCTCTTGCAGGATGGAATTGTGGATAGGATGACACATCTGTTCACCTTTTGTTTTAGATCAGTCCAGATGAAATTTAATTTTATTATCCATCAGAACAAGCTTCAAAGTTTTAGCTGTGCCTCTCTCCAAGTTATGCAAATTTGTTTCATATAATGGAACAAAATTTTCAAAACCAACTCCAGTCTCCTCCCAGGAAGGAAAGATTGATTAAATTTCATGAATTTAATTAAGATATTTTTCTGATTTAGAAAATTAGTAAAATTTTTATCTTTCACTTTTTTTTTGCGAAAAAGGAAAATAAATGGCTGCAGTAGCCAAGTTATTGAACATTATCATTTAAAAATGGAGCTGAAAGTTATAGAATTTTAAAGTTTTCTTTGTTTTTTTTCTCAACTAAGGTTCATTCAAAACATCATGAATTTTGAAGTAATGTGTGTCTGGTAAAAATAATGCTTCCTTGGTTTTGGATTACTTTGCTTTCTCAACGTGAAAATCAAACACTTTAAACCTATTGAACACTAATTTATATCACATGAGAAATTGATTGTTTGGATGATATAATATCTTGACTTACTATATTTTAGCCATAAACATGATTTGCTCAGAGCTATTGTTTTGCAACATGCTAATGAATGTGGTATCAATGCATAAGTAATATAGTGGACAGCCAGGTTACTAACCGTTTTTCAAGCACCAATGAATTTCACATTTCACTCTAGTAACATTGCAAATTGAGTTAAAACTGTATCATTTCCAGATACTTCAGTAGATGACCTTAGGGTCTTATCTTCTCAGTTTCGCCCTGTCGGAAGGGAGCCGCTGCAAAAAGGAGTGTGAACATTTTTTGAATGGGGCTTAAACAAATAGTTAACAAAGAAGCCATCTGATTACTTAAAATAGATGCAACTGTACGTCCTCTGATATGGATGAATTAATCGAGGTTCATTATCTCAACCAGAAATGCATCTGCTCCTTAGTGAATGGTCCAATGAGCGCAACTGTTATGCTGATTCTTTGTGTATTAATTAATTTGTAAATTTTCGCTCTTAATACTGTTTAACAATATATTAGAGTAGAAGTGTTATATTTAGTGTTAATACTCTTATAATTTTTTTTGTTATTACAGGACTTACAAAACAAACTGTAAGGCATACATCAACGTGAGTGCTTGTCGTAAGGAAAACTATCTCATTATACGGGACTCGTGCCACCTTCACACACACCCTTGCATTGATGAGATCTATTGTACATACCCGGAGGTTCGCAGAATGACTAAGGATGAAAAGAAAATTGTGGGCACTTTAATGGAACTGGGAGTGCCCTCTTCACAAATCAAAAGTGCTGTAGGGCGACATGTCACACCAAAAGATCTACAAAATGCGAGAACTCATGTGAAGGCCATCAAGCATGTTCTGAAGGTTGAGGAGTCTGGTTCAATGTCAAACATTCCGGGGACCATGCTCGAGATTGAAGAGGCTGACAAATCGGCCTCAAAACTGCTCCAACCATCAGATGATAGCAGTGGAGGTGAGGATGGAAAGATACTAAGGGAGGTTGTGAGCTCTGTAGACACTGGTGACAGCCATTCTTACATTGTCTCAGTAGGTGGCCTACAGGAAACTATTCACGATGGAGTTGATGTTGAGGACAGCGGAGGAGACAGAGGAGAGGGGGCAGTTCTGGATTCTGGTGGATTGTCAGGTCTTCTGGCCGCAGCAGGTATCAACTCTGACTCTGTGGTGGTCACTATGAACAGCCAGGCTCAAGTGAAGGAAGAAGATACTAGCATTGCCGAGAACAACAGTGCATACACGGTCACTCTATGTTTACCAGGAGGAGATGTCAGCAAAAAGGGAAACAACCTGCAGGAGCTATTGAAAGGTCTGCCTTTAGGAAAGATTGTTTCCAAAATCTCCTCAAATGTCATGTTACCAGAGAAAGACAAGCCATCTCAGGATGAAACTTCTTCGGAAAACTATAAACTGTGTGTAGAATGCAAAACCTACATTTCTCCACTAGATCCCCATGATCATTGCCTAAGTTGCTTGGGGCCAGAACACATCCAGGAAGAGAATTGTGAACATTGCAAGGCCATGAGTCCAGAACAGTTTAACATACGCAGGAAAAAAATGGTAGCATTGCGCATGAAGGCCCTAAAAGCACTTCAGCAGAAGCGCAAACTGGAAGAAATGCAAAAGCATGAGCGGTTGAATCAAACCTCTGATGAACCGGTGGATTCTGACCCTGACTATGGTGAAAATGGGCAAAGGAGAAGTAAACGTGTTCGAAAACCAAAATCCTTTGGACCTGATGTATCTATAGAACATTTTGGACCCAAGCGAAAGGCTGGTCCAGTGAGCAGTGAGGACTCAGATTCAAATTTAGGTTCTGTAATCAAAACTGAACCTCTACATGACTATGCAGATGGCCTTTTATCTTCTGAAAGTGAAGAGAATGTTTCTCACAGTAGGGAGCGCTTTGCTCACATTCTGTCCCAGACTGCTGTATTTGATGATGTTGTTTGCAGTGAACTCGACAATGGTGTGATGACCTACAGCCCAGGCCAGGATATTGTCAAGGATTTTCACAGACTTGTGAGAACACCAGACCTACCAGCCGTTCCTCCATCTCTTCTCCATAAATACAAGCTGGATCCGAAATTTGAGGCAGAGTTTTGTTCACCTCTAGAGCTTGTGAGGGGATCTCCAGAACTGAATGAACCAGTCATGGACATTCTAAACAAAGGTCTGCGCAAACTGGCAGTGAATGCAGCAACAAATACACGGTTGGCGGTGTATGACAAACTTTTCACTCGTCTAGGAGTAGGCATGGCTGATGAAGCCCTCTCCATCCTCACAGAACTGTATGGAAAAGTCACCCAGGTCACAGAGATCTCACAGGAAGATCTGACATCAAACCTTCAGACAGCTGTGGATACCATACAAGCCCTGAAAGATGTTCTAGAAGAGCTTGGCGTAATGTCGACAGATGCTGCTCAGACAGCTGCCTACCAAAGAAGTATCTCCCTCCAGTCCCTTAGCA
This sequence comes from Elysia crispata, assembly GCA_033675545.1. Lineage (NCBI taxonomy): Eukaryota > Metazoa > Mollusca > Gastropoda > Plakobranchidae > Elysia > Elysia crispata. The sequence continues at coordinate 64,729 of JAWDGP010005359.1, read as the reverse complement.
ATGCTCGTGCTAGGAGCTTGCTGAGAGCTAAACTGACAGTCAAGGATACAGCCTTACCAAGAAAGGCAAAGTTCACTCCTTTCTCAACAAAGAAATTGAGTGTGTGTGCTCCAACACCTGAGTCAAGAGTTGAAACCACACATACTCAGCAAGAGCTGACATTCACACAAGAAGATATGGAAGTTCCATCTAGCTCTACAGCCACTCCCTCAGTGGAGTCTCTTTCCTCAGCTCAAACAGAAACCAGCTCTTCAGCTGAGGCTACTGAAATGTCTATTATGTCAATGGCAGGGCCACATTCAACCATTGAGGTCGCAACAGAGCAAGAGTCCTCTTTTATAAACATGGAAAATAAAATTTATTCTGTTACTCCAATGACAATCTCTAACGAGCTGTTTCAAACATTGAATAATTCAAAAGAGAGTACAATTGAAAATGTAGGTTGGTGATAGTAAATGCATTGAAATAAATTCCTGTTTATTGTAAGGATTTTTGAATGATCTTTAACAAGATTGTACTGAATGATTTTTCTAACAATTTGCTGCCTTTGTTAGATGATAGCGGCAATAGAGATAGGGTGCCATGTACATGACAATATTAATTCTTTCAGGTGTATGAAACAAGGATTCATACAAACTGTAGAAAAGACTGAAATGAATAATACAATTATGAGATAGGAAACCAAATTGTAAATAAAATTTTACCAATGTTTTGTTAGGGTTTTTATATGTATTTATTTATTTAAAAACTTTTTTTAAGGGTATGAAAATTCCAATTTTTGTTAGAGTGACAGAAATTTTTAAGCAAAAGATTAGAAAAGCACATATCATAACGACTAAAAGAAAGTGATCCTTATAAAATATACAGAAAGTTGCCTAAAAAAACAACAACAACCACAGATTAGATGTTAAAAAAGTGATACATGTATATATTAATGATAAAAGATCATTATCTTAAAACATATTTGAACTTTTTATTAATTTCCTTCGTTTCTTTTGGCAACACCTATCTCTTACACGGGATATTTCTCAAATACAAGAACTAATAATATGATACAACTTGCGTGATCTGGTTGCCTTAAACTCTAGTTTGCAAAATCTTTTTAAAAGATAGGAAAACTTTGAATTTGCAGTATCTAGGAAAGGATTTTGTCCGTGAGTAGTATTTTAGGCTGTTGCCTCCGCCTCCTGAAAGTTTAAAAACATTTATGCTTGAGTAATTCTTTTTTGAAGACTCTTTGTATGTGTAGTTCAAGCGTGCAGTTCTTAAAGAGCCTTGATACAGCAATAAAAAAAAAACAAAAAAAAAACAAAAAAAAACTCAACAATAACATGGATAGCATCTAAGTCTGACTTGCTGTGTGTGCAGTGGAAACCTCAAAAACCGAAGTCTGATTAATCGAATTTCTCATAAACAGAATTTTGCAAGATGATAGGTTTTTTTTTCTTTGGTTTTCTTAGAATCGGACTCGTATTTCGAAGTATTTCTTATTTGATTCTCTTAATTTGAACTCGATACCACCTCATAAGGCATCACAAAAGCGCTTCATGCATCTGTCAAGCAGCACGCAATGCCAATCACTGCCTAAGAAAGGCTGATCAGTGCGCTAAGAAATCAAGAAGGGAGCAGATGAATTAACAATTAAATACCAGTAGCAAATCTGTACTGATACGGATAGAAGCGTGGGACGGGGGAAGGGGAGGGTTGCTCGTTGCAGGCTCAGTACACACTCACTCAATGAGTCTTAAGAGTCTCTTATACCCATTTTTGTAATTCGAATACTCTTAATTCGAAGATTTAATCCATTCCCATGCAATTCGAATTATGAGGTTTCCACTGTATACCATTTAACTGGTCTTAATTTTTTTTTACATTATCCTTGGCACTGCAATTGCAGTTTAGGATAGCATCATAAAAAATTATGTTCTCCTATATACTGTATTATCATTTATTAACAAGAAAAAAAACATATTAATAGATGCATAAAAGATGGCAAGAAATCCAATAGTAATACATGTACTGTATTGATAAATTGCAAATACAAGATTGTAATCTTAAATAAAAGAATATCATAAATGAAGAAAAGAAACAATTTTTAGCTCTGTAGAACTTGCAGTTTTTAAGTTTTTCTGAGATGATATAAGAATCATCATATGCATATAATGCTATAAAAAAGAAAAGGAACTTTATTGAAGTTTCAGATTTTCAAACTTTTATAGTTTTATTTAAAAGGTTTAAATCATTTGTACATGTACTTCCATTTTTTCCCCCTAAAATTTAGAGTTATATGCGTTGAAAAATGCACCATAATAAAAATATGCTTTTGATTGTAATAAAATGATTATGTGGTGTCATCATAATCATGTGTGTACTTGAAAATAGGTTACATGTATGTTTTGTAACTTTATTAGCTTACTTGATTTGTCTTTGTCCATTCATAGTAATGAACTAATTTTTTTTATTACAATATTATTTTACATGTAATACTGTAAAATCTGTTACTTTTTATCCTGCCATTTCCCAAGTTTGAAAGGATAGCAGCATGTCTTTGCCACACTTTCTTTGAGTGGGAAGACAATTTGGGACACCATTGTACTGTTCAGATCGTCTTTAGTTCCATGTCCAAAAAGGCAATTGATATGTCCTAATTGTAATATTTGTTAAGAAACTTATTAAAAGAGGATGGCTTGTGTTTGCAAAAAAATGAAACTCTCATTGACAAAGCTTCTCAATCTGGTTAGTGTATAAGTTAAAATACCAAGGAATCAGACTGTAACGAATTGAATGTCTCAGAAAGCAAAAAATCTCGCCAGATTCTCAAACAAATCACAAAGAGTAAGAGACAAGAACCCTAAAATGCCAAAATGGTCTTGCTCATCTCAAAGACCAAATAATAGGGTAAGATGGAACTATAAGAACCTCAAATCTCAGCTTTAATGGAAAAAAACAATACATGTACAAATTAAGACTTGATTACCTGATAGTTGTAGAAAATTATTTAGAGCTGTTTACAGTCAAATTGATGAGGAGACTTTTTTCTAATACTTATTTCATTGTTGATTTTTTTAATTTAGCAGAGAGACATGTCTTCCATTAGACTTGGAAACGTTTATATTTGGATTTATCTTGTGTTGTTTTACCTGCCCTAGCATTCTTTTGTTATATGCTATTTCTTTGTATTACTGGGTCAAAGTGTTTGTAAAAAAATATTAGTTTCATTGTTCTTAACCCTTCAAAACTTTTGCATTGTATGCTTACGTATACATATATATTATTTGTAACTTTTTTTCCTCACATTCTTAGATCAGAAATGTGACTGCGATAGAAGCTTGTTTGTTATTTATTATTGTGAAAAATTATTAGCTGCTCTATTAGTCAAGCAATTTCTCTTTTAACATTTGAAGCCAACAAAGCCATCAGATTTAGAAAATAAATTACACTTATAGCTTGGTTTGAGAAAAAGCACAAGTTTTATTCATCGTTACCTACATTATATAATGACAGTATCTTGTCCTAGATCACTTAAAAAAAGCCTTTTCTCAGTTAATAGACTGTATTTCATGAACTTATTTTAGAGCAAAATATTATGAAAGATTCAGAGTGGAGTGCATTATAAAAAAAACACATACTTTTTTGAAAGTTTGTTGAATGATGGAAGAAGACTAAAAAAATATTGTCATATTAGTAAAGTTAACAAATTTTAAACCTCTTTTTACTTTTATTTTGTTGTCAAAATTGCATGGACGAAGATATTCATTAACTTATCTTCTTCATCTCAGGCACAAAAACAAAAATTTGTGTTTTTTTTTTTTTTTACTTTTACTTTACCAGAGTGACACTTTCAATTTCAAATGATGCATAAATTACACCTTTTTTTGCCATTCGATTTATACAGAATTTCATTGACCTTTTCATGTTTCACACTTCCCTGTCTTAGTTCTATTTTTTAGTATTTATCTGCATGAATTTGTGAACCTTGAAATGTGAAAAAAAAATATAGTAAAAGAAAGGCAAGGTGTACTCTCAATATTCAAGTTCGGACATGAATGTGTTTTCTGCTGTAAACATTTTTTAAATCAATACTTTGTAACTAGAAAAGCATGATTTTGATTCGACTTAAAAGATCTTAATTTTAATGTGAAGACACTTAAGGTAAACACATGTTGTCATGAACAGTCCCAAAGTTTTGTATGAAAAAAAATCAAATAGAAGAATGAAGCAGATTAAGAAAGGCACCAATATATAACACAAAAAAACAAAACAAAACAAAACAAAACCGGTGTAACTTGTGGGAAGGGTCTGTTCAGTGATCAGTGATCGTTTACAACAGAAAGACATCAATCTCTTTACAAACTATGACAGACTATAAAATTGATGAGTTGATGGAAAAATATCTAAAATATATTGTGGAGGTTTGATGTATTTCAGATTGTAGTAAAGAACAATAATAAAAATAAAAATCAAGTACAATCCTAATACCCCCCACACTTAAAATATCTATATCTAACTATCTATCTCTCCTCACGAATCGTTACCTTGACGAGGTGAGCGAGCTTGCGTGCCTTGATAACCCTGAGAGCTATGCCGGCAAGAGCCTCGTGCTCCTGGTAGGGCCACCCAAGCCGGACAGGTCAAAGGATAGAGGCCAGACTAGATACGATCCACCCCCTCCCCCTACTTGTAGGTTTAGCATAGGGCTAACAACTCTATCTTGTAAAAATGCTATTGTTACAGAAACAGCAACAAACAACCTTTATAACTCGCGGAAGAGGCTTTCTGAGGGCCCTCAGGGCGCTTGTATGAATGGCAGTGGTGAAAGCCGAAAGGAAGCCACTGGCAAGACAAAGGAAGTCTTGAATGCAAATTTTTTTGCTGCCCTAATTGCCTACGGCAAAAAGGGCAGTAAGTAAGTAAGTAACTATCTAACTATCTATCTATCTATCTATCTATCTATCTATCTATCTATCTATCTATCTATCTATCTATCTATCTATCTATCTATCGATATATATATATATATATATATATATATATATATATATATAATACTCGTAAGGAAACATGCTCGAGCACAAAACTTAATTTCTGTACGTGTTTTATATCATCTGGAAATATTCCTTATATTCCAACAAATGTGTGAAAATAAACGGAGCAATTAATCTAATGATCCAGTCGCTGGAGACAATTCACGCTCACTAATATCAAACTTCCAAGTGATTCTTTCAAAGAGGAGAAGTTCTCAACTGGATTAGATCGGAGCCCAAAGCCTGAATCACCATAGCCCAATTTTAAACCCCGATCCTAACTCTAAACCATGTACTCTTCCTGATGCTAACTCTAAACCATATCCTTTTCCTGATCCTAACTCTAAACCATATCCTCTTCCTGATGCTAACTCTAAACCATATCCTCTTCCCGATCCTAACTCTAAACCATATCCTCTTCCTGATGCTAACTGTGATCTAAACCATATCCTCTTCCTGATCCTAACTCTAAACCATATCCTCTTGCTGATCCTAACTCTAAATCCTTGCTCTCTTCCTGATCCTAACTCTAAACCATATCCTCTTCCTGATCCTAACTTTAAACCATATCCTCTTGCTGATCCTAACTCTAAACCATGTCCTCTTCCTGATCCTAACTCTCTAAACCATATCCTCTTCCTGATTCTATCTCTAAACCATATCCTCTTCCTGATTCTATCTCTAAACTATGTCCTCTTCCTGATTCTATCTCTAAACCATGTCCTCTTCCTGATTCTGACTGTAATCTAAACCATATCCTCTTCCTGATCCTAACTCTAAACCATATCCTCTTACTGATTCTATCTCTAAACCATATCCTCTTCCTGATGCTAACTCTAAACCATATCCTCTTCCCGATCCTAACTGTGATCTAAACCATATCCTCTTCCTGATGCTAACTGTGATCTAAACCATATCCTCTTCCTGATCCTAACTCTAAACCATATCCTCTTCCTGATGCTAACTCTAAACTATGTCCTCTTCCTGATCCTAACTCTAAACCATATCCTCTTCCTGATGCTAACTCTAAACCATATCCTCTTCCCGATCCTAACTGTGATCTAAACCATATCCTCTTCCTGATTCTATCTCTAAACCATATCCTCTTCCTGATTCTATCTCTAAACTATGTCCTCTTCCTGATTCTATCTCTAAACTATGTCCTCTTCCTGATTCTGACTGTAATCTAAACCATATCCTCTTGCTGATCCCAACTCTAAATCCTTGCTCTCTTCCTGATCCTAACTCTAAACTATGTCCTCTTCCTGATTCTATCTCTAAACTATGTCCTCTTCCTGATTCTATCTCTAAACTATGTCCTCTTCCTGATTCTATCTCTAAACTATGTCCTCTTCCTGATTCTATCTCTAAACCATATCCTCTTCCTGATTCTATCTCTAAACCATATCCTCTTCCCGATCCTAACTCTAAACCATATCCTCTTCCCGATCCTAACTCTAAACCATATCCTCTTCCTGATTCTGACTGTAATCTAAACCATATCCTCTTCCTGATCCTAACTCTAAACCATATCCTCTTACTGATTCTATCTCTAAATTATGTCCTCTTCCTGATTCTATCTCTAAACCATATCCTCTTCCTGATTCTATCTCTAAACTATGTCCTCTTCCTGATTCTATCTCTAAACTATGTCCTCTTCCTGAATCCTTATTTGAGAGATGCCTGTGACTTTATTCCTAACCGTACCAGCTTTAGTTTTCTCAGGATTACATGCTATTTATGGACGGGGAAACGCATGAAATTAACGATGGGGAAAATAACAATATCGATGATAAACATGTAGTCAACCTTCTTTTCCACGCTTAATTATCTTCTTTCTAATCTCTCGCCTTCATCCTTTCCTTTCCCGCACTCTTCGAGGCAGCCAGGAAGTGCGGCCTGCCGGCTGCGGTACTGAGCTGCGCTAAGCGGTGCTAATGAGCTCAACTAATAAGCTCTGATCTGTGGAGCAGGGACTGGCCTGTTGACAGATCATCGTATCTCCTTGGGGCCCAACACCTCATCTACATACACAAGTAGCTCCAAATTGTGTAACACCTCTGTCACCTCTTTCAGCGTCTTGCAGTTATAGATTTTGTCCTTGGACAATGCATCACTTGGTACGTAAACATAAAGGGGTGATGTGACTGCACGCATCGGTATTTAAAGACAAAAATTAGCTCTTTTTCTGTCTAAAATAGGCGA
>JAWDGP010005359.1:45000-50000 GCA_033675545.1 Elysia crispata | reverse complement strand
ATCTAGTGCGGCAAGTTAAAAAAAAAAGAAAAGAAAAATGAAGACAGCAAAAATCACAGCATTTTCAATAAATTTTTGTTGACTAGAGAAAACATCCATCAATTGTCTTGTTTAAACCAGGGCGTAACCATGCGTAAAGGCTACATCATATTGGGAAAATCAATACTTTGATAAATTTCGTTGTCTTTGAATAGCTGGAGGGAATTAAAAACAAAACAACACAAAACCCATGCACACAAGCACACTCAACTCTTTCTTGCTTTCATTTTTCTTGTAATTTTTCTTTCTATTATATTCATTCTTTTCCTTTCCATCCATTTCTCTCCAATGATTTCTTTTATTAAGCAGTTAAATTATTTCCTGTTCCAGCTGTAGATGGAGTGATGCACATATCTCTCTCTCTCTCTCTCTCTCTCTCTCTCTCTCTCTCTCTCTCTCTCTCTCTCTCTCTCTCTCTCTCTCTCGTGTTGTTACGAGTTTTAATCATGCAGTTTCTCTTTAAAGATCAGCCCTGAGAAGATGTCTTTAAAAAATATTTATGCAAACAGGTATTTATAGTTACAATGGAGAGGGCGAGTTTTGTAAATTAATATTTATTCTATTGCAACCACTTTCCATTGCCATAAATGGAAACAGCTTTTTCGATTTTTAATCTACATTACAACCATTAACTCTATTTCTGCTCTGTGTATTTTAGGAAAAGACCAAGGCCTTTTTTTTTTTAAATGAAATTTAACTTATTTTTCTTTGATTCAACAAAAGTCTACCTACGGTCATGATATCTACCACGAGATTTCCGTTCCCGTAGATCTGATTTCCTTAGGCTTTTAACAATTTCAAGAATATATTTTTGGGAAAGAATTACAGTATCGTTAATGACAAAAATGAAAATAGTCCTGGTTTTCATACTAGATCTAACTATAGAAACATGATTTTCTGGTAGGGTTACAGTATCCATCAAACTTACCACAAATAACATTTTGTACCTTTATCTTTTTGTATCGAACCAGAAATACTTTTTTTATTTATTTAGGTAGAGAAATCAACATAATCAAATTTCAAAATTTTCTGTCTGAAAGAGATGATCCATTTTCGGGTAACACATTTGTTATGACCTACCGAGTCTCTGGTACGATGTAAACGTGAAGTTTTTGCATTTTAATAGTAGAAAAAAAAAAAGATAATTTTATCATATTAAGACCACAACTACTTAACTATAAAATTAATTAAAGGAAAAACTTAACAATTTACCACTGTATATATTTCTAAAACTCTAACTCAAAAAAAAATCTTTGACCGACTTAGCCTGAATTAGCGGTACATATCTTACATGTTCTCTATGTACTGCGGCTATAAGAACACACCCTTCTCCATTCAACCCTCTGTCTGTCTGTCTGTATGTCTGTCTTCTTCCTCAGCCGCCTCCTCCTCCTCCCATTCCCCACCGTTTTGAGATATTTACAGCTGGTAAGAGAGTTGAGAGATGAAGCAAAAAGGTCTTGCTTGATCAGAGCTTGTAAGGCAGAGGAAACTTGTAAAGTATAAGACATGCGCTACATCCCACAACCACCGTTCCCTGTGAATATTCAATAAAAAAAAAATCCACTTGGTTGATCATAAATTCGAAGAATTAGGCTTACTTAGTTTAAGCATCGTTCTGGCGAGACTAACTATCGTGTTAGACCAGGACATTGATTTTATGTTGAGAGAGAGAGAGAGAGAGAGAGAGAGAGAGAGAGAGAGAGAGAGAGAGAGAGAGAGAGAGAGAGAAAGAGAGAGAGAGAGAAGGAGCTGAGATTTAATAATGCCACTGTGTCTCAGTAATCCTGACACTGAAGGGTTACTGGTAGACCAGCTTCAAAAGAAGTTTAAAATCTTTTAAGTCAACAGCAAAGTAAGCCACCACTTTCCATACGTAATCACTTAAACACCGTTAGAGTGAAAGCAAAATGTCAGTCCAATATATCAAAGTTTTTTATGTGCTATGAACATTAAACCGAGAGGCTCAAAATGTGTCCAGTGATAAAGTATCTTACTCTCATGAATAAAAAAAATTATCCTTACATTTTTAACTCTCATCAATATTTAAAAATATTAAAGAACAAAACAGTTTAGTAATGCCCTGCTAAAATCAGTTTCATTGGTTAAGAAATATCCGCCTGCGAATCGGCTTACGACTGTTCCAGAGACCACCTGACTGCCTCCAACATTTTATAAGTCTACCATCTCTGTGACTATCAAAGCGAAAAATCATATAATTATTTGGTGAGAGTATTTTTTTTTTGTAGAGACTTAATCAATGAATAACAACTTGGGCTTCAACCGAATAAAGGCTTATGCTTTCTCGATATTAATTTAATTTATTAGAATGTCGGTAAATCCCTCTAAGCCCAACTAAGCTCCGATAGTGGTCTCGGAGCGCCTGTTTGAACCCACACCGGAAGTAGTTTTGTTCTGTGCATTTCCTGATTCTTTAAATATCATTAACCCTCAGAAGAAATTCATGAAGTCACCAAAAATTTCCCAAAAGCTACACTACCTAGCGAAAATTCGTGTTTTTTTATCCTATATTATGATGATGAGATTTTAAAAGGATCTATAAATACATCAAGATTTTTTATAAAAGTAGCTAACTGTTATGAAATCGTCTTAGAGGAAACCCAGTGTTCTAGCAAGATGTCGTGTTACAGGATCGATGAAGAAGAGTTAAAAACTTGCCATACATATAAAATTTATCAAAGAAAGTAATGGGAATCGGTCGGTATGTTGCTCTGAGATATTCCAAGTTCTTTCATTGAACTTATGTGGACGAGCATCAATTTGCTGAGACATTTGCCCAATCGAATTTCAAGTGCAATCGATTTTCAGGGAATGTGATATCAGTAGTTGTTGTTTTTCCGATAACTCCAGGTGCGATAAACCTTGCAGCTCTCAGGCACCGGAAACTTCCTTCTGTGGACGACCGGTAAACTGATGGCGGACCACATTAGAGATAAAAGTTCAGCGTCCTCGACAAAAAAGAATGATCTTCTTCAAACTGAGTTGGACATTTTATTGGAAGTATAGATCTATACATTGGTTCAGCTTCATGTGTTGAACGGTCTCTTTTAAAAATGTTTTTTCCCCTTTATTTAAAAAAAAAAATTAATTAGTTTGAAAAAGTTACACAAGACTTCCTTTGACAGGAGATACTTTGCAACATCCATGAATAAAGAAGATTTAATCAGTTATGGAATTAATCTTACCTTATGATAAAAAAAACAAAAAAGAAAAACACCAAAAGAAAACAACAGCAATAACAGATGCCACAATTTTGCGAAATCACAATAAAAACAATTATATGCCGGCTTACAAGCACCTTTATAGATCTACATATAGACAGAGCATGTAGATGATATAATTCACACTTGATTCTAAATCCAATTATATTTCAGATAAACACAAGTTATCGTTTGACAGAAAATCCCAATCTCAGATGTTAAGGCCTAGATCAACCCTGAAGTCAATCAAGAATGAGAGACAGTCAAGTTGAGGTGGGGTATGGGAAGGAGGTAAAACAGACCACGCCATAACAAGATATCCTAAAAGTTCCGGACAATAATAATCCTTATATTTTGTAAAACTTTAAAGTTTCAGGGCTGTAGAGTGATTGCGAGCATTACGATCGAAAACCGGAAGTTCTAAAAGCAATCTAGTTTAAGTATATTAAAAAAAAAACGTTAACGCACAAAGAAGCTCAAATGAAAGAATGAAAATTCACCAATCAAAGACGTTTTCAAACCGCTGCCCGGCGGGGCTTTCCCTCTGCCTAATGTCGCCAGGAAGAGCAGCTCAAACAAAAATTTCCCTTAATGTTCAAAGCACAGATAAGTGAGGGATCTCTAATTTGTCCTGCGAGGAGGACAGCTGGGATATTTCACTCTGTGACAATTTTTTGTGCTGATGATTTACATTGATTACGGCAAGTCGTTCACACAAGCGTTCTACTGGACTAAATCATTAGAGCTTTTAAAGATAATAATTCAAATGAACAAATAATCGTCGCCGCCTGTGGTAACTTCTGTGATGGTCTAAATTAGAAACATTTGCCAGTATTGCGCCGCGCTCACTTTGTTGTAAATTATAAGCAGTGGACTCGGACCACTTTTGAGTAGGGCGGTCTAAAATAAGTCTCGAACCAGCGATAAAGGGTTAACTCTGAAATGGTAGGAGGGCGCTTCAGTTACAGTAAACGGCATTTGTTAAAAGAAGAAGAAGAAGAAGAAGAAGAAGAAGAAGAAGAAGAAGAAGAAGAAGAAGAAGAAGAAGAAGAAGAAGAAGAAGAAGAAGAAGAAGAAGAAGAAAAAGAAGAAGGAGAAGAAGAAGAAGAAAAACATGAAGAACAAGAACAAGAATAAGAAGAGCAAGAAGAACAAGAATCAGAACAACAACAAAAACAGCAATAACAACACCAACACTTAGTTGAAGATGGTGCAGCAAAAAGGAATGGAAAAAGTGATATAGACATTAAAGTTTAGGAAAATTGTCTGGAGACCTTAAGAATGATTGAACCGTTTAACGAAGCCAAATGATCACAATTTTATCAAATCTTCCAAACGAATGAGCACTTTTCTCCCGGCTTTTCTTTTTAATCCCAAACCGCGGCCCCATTTTCTGTTATCATATCGAAATATTTTGTATAGCCACGCACTTTATCAGTATTCTTGATAACAATATTTAGTTCTGGTATCTCTAAAAAAATGGTCATCCTTTGCAAACACATGCTCTTTCTCTCGTTTGCCTACCGCCAGATTATTTACCAAGTTCACAACACAGCAGTACGGAGCGCAACCATTTCCGCAAAACGAGTATATATTATAAAGTTCAAACTATTGCTTCAGCTGTACTGTTCTTCAAGTTGAGAGTTGCAATGATATCAATAAAAGATGCCTTACAAGAGAAGAATGAAGTTTAAAAAAAAAATTCCGAATTTAATAGAGCAATTTATAGCCAAGCCTAAA
>JAWDGP010005359.1:32500-40000 GCA_033675545.1 Elysia crispata | reverse complement strand
ACATATATATATATATATATATATATATATATATATATATATATATATATATATATATATATATATATATATATTGCCCTGAATTGTAGCGGTTACAAAAACTTGTGTCAAGAATTATTGGCTCTAATTTAATCTTTGCATTGATCTTTTATATTTAAAAACATGTCCAAGTCTGCATTTTGTAAAAAAAAAAAAAACGAATTGAACCAACAGCAGATTTGAGAGTACTGTTTATCGATGTAAGTCCACTCTGTTAAACTGTGAGCTTTTGTTAGCTTAGATTAGGAACACCGGTGGCCCAGAGATGGAGCGCCCGTCCCTACAGTAACCGCACGAACTTTCATTGAAGGTTCAAGTCTCACACTACCGGTGGCCCAGAGATGGAGCGCCCGTCCCTACAGTAACCGCACGAACTTTCATTGAAGGTTCAAGTCTCAAATTCTCGGTGGCCCAGAGATGGAGCGCCCGTCCCTACAGCAGCCGCACGAACTTTCATTGAAGGTTCAAGTCTCACACTACCGGTGGCCCAGAGATGGAGCGCCCGTCCCTACAGTAACCGCACGAACTTTCATTGAAGGTTCAAGTCTCACACTACCGGTGGCCCAGAGATGGAGCGCCCGTCCCTACAGTAACCGCACGAACTTTCATTGAAGGTTCAAGTCTCACTCTACCGGTGGCCCAGAGATGGAGCGCCCGTCCCAACAGCAGCCGCACGAACTTTCATTGAAGGTTCAAGTCTCACTCTACCGGTGGCCCAGAGATGGAGCGCCCGTCCCTACAGTAACCGCACGAACTTTCATTGAAGGTTCAAGTCTCACTCTACCGGTGGCCCAGAGATGGAGCGCCCGTCCCTACAGTAACCGCACGAACTTTCATTGAAGGTTCAAGTCTCACACTCTCGGTGGCCCAGAGATGGAGCGCCCGTCCCTACAGTAGCCGCACGAACTTTCATTGAAGGTTCAAGTCTCACACTACCGGTGGCCCAGAGATGGAGCGCCCGTCCCTACAGTAGCCGCACGAACTTTCATTGAAGGTTCAAGTCTCACACTACCGGTGGCCCAGAGATGGAGCGCCCGTCCCTACAGTAACCGCACGAACTTTCATTGAAGGTTCAAGTCTCACTCTACCGGTGGCCCAGAGATGGAGCGCCCGTCCCTACAGTAGCCGCACGAACTTTCATTGAAGGTTCAAGTCTCACTCTACCGGTGGCCCAGAGATGGAGCGCCCGTCCCTACAGTAGCCGCACGAACTTTCATTGAAGGTTCAAGTCTCACACTCTCGATGGGTGAGTCCGCGGCCTCATCTTTTCGGTTCCACCTGTTCGATGGGGTCTTTTTCATAACTATGGAGAAAAGACCTGAAATCACGTAGTTATAAACGGGCTCTGTGAGAGAAACATACAAATAAGATTTTCACTGTTTGGAGGGACCTCTAATCTGACCTAATGTAACATTTAAAGTAAAGTAATGTAAAGTGAAGTGCCCGGTACGCGAATTCGAGCGTAAGGGAACCAGGAGTAGAGTCTTGATTTTTCTTGCCATTATAAACTCATTGCTTTCCTTGTCGCCTTTATTTGGCCGAGTCTAAAGAGACCCAGTTACCCATTTAGTGCTGAGTGGACTCAGGGAGCTGAAAAACTTTAGACCCGGACTGTGATTCGAACTCTGGATTGGTAGACAAACGCGCTACCGACTTGACCACCGCTGACCCCAATGTAACATTCAACATTGAATGCTAGTTAATCATTATTGTTTGATCAAAAAAGCAGTGTAGGTTGCGATCCCAGACTTATCACAGAGTAAGAAATATTTAACAGGTTTGAACAAGCAGCTCGTTTGCTGCACGGATAATTCTCATTCTGAATAAGAAAATGGCTTGACACATGCGTTAGAATTTATTTACAAGCAGCAGTTATCGTTGACCAACCCGACTCAAAGAAGCTTGCTGGAAACGAGTTAAAGTATGATGAAGAGAGTCTATTGGAAGCTTTTTTCCCCTCTCACTGTATACGAAATTGGCTTTTTGTAGTTGTTATTATTACATTAGGAGTTTATGTACCATGCACCGATTTCCTGTGTGGAATCCTATCAAAGCCGCACAGAAATGAACTTCTGATCTATATAGGTGACTGATACTTCTTCATAGAGCTTGTCTTCAGCTATCTCTGGCAGAGAACTATGGATATAATAATCTCGAGCTGGGAACTTTATCTATCGCACTATAGAAAATCTAGATCTAAATTTGAAGATACCATAGCAGATGTTTATCAAGAAGTGAATCGCTGTATGTCTGCGTGCTGGCTGTGGTCTCCATGTGCACCCATCCTACTCATGACAGCCTGGTGACATCAAGAGCTTAACGTCACTCTCTGTCATAAAAGTTACCTCCTTTTATCACAATCTTCGTCCCAGTTCTCTTTCCGATGATTCCGAATGGCTTCTTCTTTTTACTACTTTCCAGATAGTCCATACTAAGTTTAAACATTCCTACCGATGTAGTTCCTACGTGGAAATCGAAAAGGATGCGTGCCGACCTACATCACCGAAACATTTTGAGAAACGAGATATAAATTTAAATTCCCGTCTTGGTTGGAAGAACAAAATAAAGTCTGGGTTTCTGTTTCTCAAAGGATGAACTAACGATAGATAAAGCTAATATTGGTTGGGAAACAGCTCTAAAAGTAGTTGAAGTCCATTCTTAACTTTTTGTTTATTATTATAACCAGTGATAATTTGATACTTTTAATCAGGTGCAAGGTACAATACTCCACCGATATCTATCGTAACCAGCTAACAAAAGCCTGGGCTGCGCTTCGCAAGTCATAATTTTCGCTTTTTTTCTGTCTCCATTTTTTTTGCGCTCTTACCTTTATTGTTTCTGGTTTTGCCAGATCATTGCGCTTGGTGAAGCTATAAAAGGAATGATGGATTAGAATGTTATTTTGTTTTCCTACCACTTTGCGTGAATGTAGTTGTTCTTTCCTCAACAATATTTTCTAGCCTAACTTTGTCAACAATTTTATCCGTTTATGTTGCAAATGAGGCCTGTCGTTGCCTTGGTTACAACATGGCTGAACCTCTAGTATGGTGATCGTTGTCCAGCGGGGGCGGATCAGAAAATGCTTGGAATCCTTGGATGAATTAAATTTCGTGAAAAGCCGCGGGGAAGTAAATCTAGAACTGGGAAAAAAATTAATGAAAGAGGATTGTTAGCAAAATGATTTTTTTCGACTCATTGCACCATTTGATTTACGTCGATGCAGTAAAAATTCGTTTTCCGATGAGATTTTAATATTTCGTCATGCCATAGAGTACTAAAATCTCCTGGTTTAACAGTTTTAACACTTTACTATGCATAATTTCTATCTGTGAAGACTTTTGAAACAATAGCCTGTGCAACGCAGACAAAGCTTTACAAAACTCAAGATCGTGCCCTGTTTCATTTCTCCAATAACTATGAAGAATTGTCCAATATTTTATTGAGTGTTTTGGAAGTGACTGCGCGATTTTGTAGATATCAAATGAATTTAATTTGAGATTGGTTGAGGACACCTGGCATTGCAGACGTGAATATTTATGGCTGCCAATTAATCGTTGATGATTTTTGTAAGAATGACCACCATTTAACAGGCCAAATGACACGGGGAGAAATGCAACAGAGAGTGTAAACTGCTTTACAGAAAAGTGGGGTTGTGGTGAGAAAAAAATGTCCTTAAATCAAAAATTCGTACACTAGAACGTCTTAACAAAAACTAAGAGTAAGACAAATACTGAAAAAAAAACATACTTGTTACACCAAACATAGGTTTGAAGAAGTATGGCTGGATTAAAAAAATAGTTATCGCAAACGATGAACCTTTCTTTTTTGTTTGATATAGCCCGTTCACAACACTTTGGTCTCAGGCCTATTGTAGATCACCCTAGCTAAGAAGATGAGGGCCTAAACTTTCATATCGAGGGCTCGCCCCCCCTACATAAGGTCCTTATAGCGAGCGCGCTCTAACCCCTCAGTCACCGACCCTACTCTAGAATCTACGTATAGCTTTTCTCCTCTTATGATGTGTGGTCGTGGGGTTCAGTTTGACTGCGTTACTGAGGATCAAACAAGTTGATATCAGGCAGGGCAGGGCAGAAAAAATGAGACCCTAAACTTTCGGTGTCAAGGGTTTTATCCCACAGACTGAAAGAAAAGAAAGGTAAAGTCGCAAGCCTTGGCCAGGGTCTTTCATTGGAAACTGGATCTAGAGACTTGAGGCACTGACCAGCTATGATAATGTGAGAAGGATATTGAAAATGTCTTGGTCAGGGAAAGAAAAAAAACCTGGAGAAGTTGAGCTCTGGCCCGGATATGAGGGGTCCGAGTTAAACCAATCGTTATGAGTTGGGGTCAAACCTGGGCTTGGCCCACGGGGAACGTTTAGAACTGGAGAATATCTACTTTAATTATTTGGACTTCGTTATTTTCATCCCTAACGACTCAATATGCCCGAAACTTAAGATTGGAAAACTTTAAGATCATGACTTGGTGTTTACTCTTAAATCATGATAGATTTAGAAATAGTTTCGAAGTGTTGGTTCTCAGAAAACGCTTGTCACGTGTGGAATTGAATGGACGACTTAGAAAAGAGAAAACCATTACCTTGCCATTTGGAGAGTAAATAAATAAATGTACCTCAAGTACTTGTTTGCTGATGCCACTTGGAGATTCAATAAATAAATGTAGCTGAAGTACTTGTTTGCTGATGCCACTTGGAGAGTAAATAAATGCAGTCAAAGCACTTGCTTGCTGATGCCACTTGGAGAGTAAATAAATGTAGCTGAAGTACTTGTTTGCTAATGCCACTTGGAGAGTAAATAAATGCTGAGCCACTTTCTAGATCATGGGACTCAAACTTTACAGGCTACGTGTGCGATGCGTCCACGACCATACTTTATCCCGATATTTCCCTCCCCCCCCCCTCCTCACGTGAAAAACATAAGATAACATAATTATTTCGAAACGAGATGAGATCTAAAAGTGATGGCACAATACTAAGATTCAAGTTTCGGCTCTTAGTGTGAATGTCCCCTTACACACAAACAGATGTGATTTCGTTTTTTTTTCGCTATTGACTTATTGTTTCTGCCAAAAGTGTGAATAGCATAGCCAGGCATGTTGTTTCCTCATGATTATGAAGATCTACGACAGGTCACGTGGCACTATGGGCTGGTCGCGATAGAGGCAAATCCCAGTAACAAGGACAGGAGAGAGGTTAGCCAGCTGCCCGAAGATCAGAAAACATGATGTCTCTTCAACTCCTGAATTTTCTTAAGATTATTGTTTTTTTTTAACAAGGTAATTTGCAAGAACACAAATTGCAAATTGGGAGACATTGATTACGACAAAGGGCAGTAAATCTTTTCTTATTTCCAGGAAACAATCGGAGTTTTATTTTTTTGACGGGCAGGTGAGTGGTGAATCATCTCCACGCTATAACTAAAATACAGCAAACATTGTCCCACAGGTTTTTAAAGGTTTTCGTCTCCTCTCGTCTAGTCTTGATGAAACTACTAGCACGGAGTTTTCCTCGCCGCTTCATGTAGAATGCGGTGCTGCATTTTAGATAGCGATTTACGACTGATGGCACTTCCGGTCAGTGAACACGGTGGTTCTAACAACAGGTCTTTGATGGATCACTGAACACACAGACTGGATTAACAGATCTTTGGTGGAACTGGAACACCTGTCAGCGTCTAGCAGAAGTTAAACAAGCCTGATGACGCCAGGAACTATGCTTGCGTCTAATAAATAGACAGGTGACCCAGAATTCCTAGCGGCCTTAATTATTTAACAACACAAAGTGTGCATTTTGTAGATTTGATTTTGAGTCCATTCATTTAAAAAGATTCCAGCCTTTCTCTTCAAAATGTAGGTACAAGCCATTTTCCCAAACACATTCACAAGACTAAACGTAGTCCATCTTGTTGTGAGCATGCGCACACAGCATCACCATCTGCTAGAAACACAACCGCACGGGCGAAGAGCCTTACGGCATCCCTTTCAGATCTGTTTATTTTTGTAATCAATCCTAACTTTTGAGGAAAAAATAAACAGGCTGCGTCATTCAAGTTCCTTGAATTTTCTTAAGATTCTCACGGGCCGACTTTACTTGGGGCTGAGTTGGACACGAGATGTTGCAGAATCTTTGCCGTTGCAAATCTTCAAGCTCTGTGCACACACACACACATACAGACACACAAAAAGTGATAAACTGATTTTAAAGATCTAAAAAGGTTCGGTTTCAAAACCCGTGAAAGATATAAAAGTACAAAGGAGGAAAAGAAAAGCCAAGAAATGATAGTTCGCTGGTTTTTCTATATGTTCATATATCCTGTCCATGAGTAGAGAAGTATTCAGGCTTTCTCTGGCTCTTTGATCACACCGCCATCACCGAGGGAACGGTTGGATTGAGTAGAACCTGAACTCATCCGCAGACGAGGAGCGACTCTATCACACGGCCACCAGGAAATAAAAAGAAGAAAAGTTTCGTCACTGAACAAAAATCAATGACGGTCACGTGACCCGAGGTTGAGAAGATCATAGTCCGCACCGTCTCGGCTACAGGTTGAATTTTTCTCAAGCGTGAGCTGCCATCTTTCATCACTCTAGATGTACTGGAAGCTTCAGGTAAAGCCAGTTTTAATATGAATGACCTCCTCTGGCCTCTTTGTTTTATTGCGGTGTTAGATTTGGTCAAAGCATTTCTTTGCTTGAGTGTATGTGTGTGTAATTCATGCTGAAAAAATAAATCTGTGACAAAGTTGTCAATTCAGACTTACGTAATGAATGTCGGTTACGACTTGGACCGAAACCTAATCTCAGTGGGCTGCAAGCAGAAACTTTCTGGTATCTCTGTACCTGACCACTAAAGTCTATGTGTCTATCCTCCCGACCGCCTGTTGGAAATCTTCTTTCGTTTTCTATCGCCCAGCACCAGAGCCATGCCATATAGCGCTATAGCAGGTAAGGGACTTAACCCATTCCGGAAATGAACTCGACTTCTAACGTAAATTTACTGTAGGAGGGGAGCTGAGGAACCTCATGAGTCCTGTGTCAGTCCTACAAAAGGTCCTTTCAGGTTTTCACTTCAAAAATATAATATTGTTGTCATCATGGATCAATGCTCAGAAACAATTATTTAAGAAAAGAGTTTACTGGAACTGCTCACTTCAATCTATTGTAATGATCTTCCTCCCATGTTTTCTGTATGCGGCACGCCTCCAAGCCGTATTGCCCGCGAGCTCCAGCGGTTAATCATGAAGCTGTTGGCTGCGTCAGGTCTGAGAGGTCTTCACGGCTCCATGTCACACGGTGATGTGTCTGTGGAGGGCGCCCTCCCATTAACCTGTCAATTACGCCCAGCCCTCGCCCAGCCCTCGTCCAGCCCGCGCCTGGCTAAAGCATTCTTACCCCGGCCAAGGGTCGACAAGAATGGTCTCTAGATTGGCAGAATCACCGATT
>JAWDGP010005359.1:0-27500 GCA_033675545.1 Elysia crispata | reverse complement strand
ATCGGATCGAATCCAGGCCTGGGCTAGATGGTGGTGAGGATAGATTTCAACTGATCAGCCCTATCCTTAAGCCCCCTTCAGATGTACAGTTTTTTGTATCCGATAAAGCCACCCGGTCAGTCCATGAGAATAAAAATAGTAGTGCAAAGAAGCGGCTTGACAAAAATCGTACCGGATAGCTTGATATCTGGCGCAGCTAGATATTTCCCAGCCGGTGGACATCCAGTGAACTGGGGCACTGGCGCCTCGAGGTCTTTACTTTGATCTTGCCGCGCGCGGAGCTAAAAATACGAATAAAAATATTTTGAATTACTGGTCCAATCTAAAAATTAATACGATTTTCGTGATCAGCGACCTTCAATTAGTCAAATTTACGTGAGGAACAGAATTTAACGATAAATTAAAAAATAAAAAATTCGAAATCATGTTGATCATCCTCCATTTTTGTGAACGTTTTGAATTTCGCGCGAACTAGATACGACAACCCAATGATGTCATCATCTAGGCCAAGATTTGAATGATCAGGTCAACTGATATCCAACTGATGCATGTAAACGGTCATATGATTGCTAATCCGGTTAGTGTCAGTTTCAACTGACCGGATGGCTTTACCGGATACAAAAAACTGTACCTCTGAAGGGGGCTATAAGATGTACAGTTTTTTGTATCCGGTAAAGCCATCCGGTCAGTTGAAACTGACACTAACCGGATTAGCAATCATATGACCGTTTACATGCATCAGTTGGATATCAGTTGACCTGATCATTCAAATCTTGGCCTAGATGATGACATCATTGGGTTGTCGTATCTAGTTCGCGCGAAATTCAAAACGTTCACAAAAATGGAGGATGATCAACATGATTTCGAATTTTTTATTTTTTAATTTATCGTTAAATTCTGTTCCCCGCGTAAATTTGACTAATTGAAGGTCGCTGATCACGAAAATCGTATTAATTTTTAGATTGGACCAGTAATTCAAAATATTTTTATTCGTATTTTTAGCTCCGCGCGCGGCAAGATCAAAGTAAAGACCTCGAGGCGCCAGTGCCCCAGTTCACTGGATGTCCACCGGATGGGAAATATCTAGCTGCGCCAGATATCAAGCTATCCGGTACGATTTTTGTCAAGCCGCTTCTTTGCACTACTATTTTTATTCTCATGGACTGACCGGATGGCTTTACCGGATACAAAAAACTGTGCGTCTGAAGGGGGCTTTACACTTGACGGGAGGTTTATAATGCTTCTGACTGTAGAGAGACATGGTATTTAGTCGCCGGCTATGAGACTAAAACTAAGCAGCTGCAATCCCCTGACACATGCACAAGTTGCGGCCCTAATAAAGTAATAGGCGTTTCATTCAGCTGACATCATTCTTAATGAAAACTCCGGAGCATGAGGGTGACATGTCGACAATAGATAGCAGATCTTCTTCCGTGTATCAAGGTTTCCATTCCGAGCCTTTTGGACCAGATTCCACGGGCATTGCGATGATGAAATGATGAGAATTTCAGTCGGCTCAAAACGTTTATAAGGAATACGCGATAATTTGTTACTCGCTATCAAATGCTGATCTAACTGTCATTGAAAACTTTTCTATGATGGCAGCCATTTTCGGCATTTACAAGTATGAATACTGTTCTTCCTTCCCCACCTCTCGTCTAATCTTCATCTATCCCTTTCTCTAAGTTAGCTTCTCCTGGTCTCTCCCCAGTACCCTGTCTGAACCCATATCTTCATCTGTTGAAACAGCGCACCATTTCAAGTCGCATAAATACTTAGATTTCAACAAGTTAGAATACCGAGAGAACTTCCAAAAATGGGGCAAGCAGTTTTTAGGTCGTTATCATATTTTTTTTTTCAATGATCGAAAGATACATTTTACCATAGGCAGAAGTATACTTTTTTTTGCTTTAGTTTCGTCTTCAAGCTAAGCTCAATGCAGACTTGCCTCTCTCCCTGTAACTCATTACATGGACACTTACCCTTTTCTGCTTAAATCGTTAGGCAGACTTGTCTTGATCTGAATAAGTCTTTCAGGCAGACTTGGCTTTTCATGTTCGTCATCAGTTTCTTCTCATAACAGCAGACCAGAAAGGAAACGACTTAACTGGTAATTAGTTCCTTACTTCCAGGACTTGTTTCTTTCTCCTTCCTGGTGCCTACACGCTGACACCACTCGGTAACAACAGAGAGATCGCTCACCCTTCCTAGAGAAGTTCCTGCAGACTTTTCTCTGAAACTCCCAACAGACTTGATTTCTAGCTAAGCTCTGAGGAGTGACACGCCTCCCTCCCCAGGGAGAACAGTCGGAGTTAGAACCCTTCCTGTTAAGACAAAATTATTCTTGTTTTGACACTGTAGGGGACTTCCATTTGTGACAAAAATGATAACTCCCTCTCTCTCTCTCTATCTCTTTTTCTCTCCATCTCTCTCCCTCTCCCCTATCTCTCTGTCTATCTCCATCTCTTCCGTCCCTATGTCTAAACCTTGTCATTAACCCCGGAACCACTGCCCCTCTGTTCCTCCTCCACCACCACCACAGTGTATGTTAAGACACTCCAGCCGATTGACCTAAGCTTCTGGCGCCCGGACTCAAAACTCCAAAAAGACGGAAGTAATTAGCTTCACATCCAAGAACATCGCCACTTTGTGACTCACCGATTGCCTTAGATCTTCGTACCAAAACTTTTTGTTCTCTCTCTCTCTCTCTCTCTCTCTCTCTCTCTCTCTCTCTCTCTCTCTCTCTCTCTCTCTCTCTCTCTCTCTCTCTCTCTCTCTCCCCCCTTTCTTTCTCTTTCTCTCTCTCTGTCTCTCTCTATCTATCTCTCTCTCTGTCGCTGTGTGTGTGTGCGTGTCTCTCTCTCTCTCTCTCTCTCCGTCTGTCTGTCTGTCTGTCTTGTTGTCTCTCTCCTCTCTTTCTGTCTGTCTGTCTCGCCCTCTCTCTCTCTCTCTCTCTCTCTCTCTCTCTCTCTCTCTCTCTCTCTCTGTCTCAATCTCTTTCTCTCGCTCTCCTCTCTCTGTCTCTCTCTTTCTCTCGCTCTCCCCTATCTATTATAAATCTATTTTTCCCTCTGCATTTTTGTTGACTATCTGTCAGTTTTCCATATCTTTTTATTTTCTAACTTATCAGTTCAGTGGTGTTTGTTAAGTTATCCTCAAACTTTAATTCTCTGTCTCTGTCTGCCTCCCCCCCCCTCTCTCTCTCTCTTTCTCTCCCACAAACCCACTCGATCTTTTTCTCACTCTCCTCTCCATTCTCCCTTTTACCTCTAGTTTACTCGCATATTTTAAGGAGATACAGCTCATCAGCTCTTTGGAAATAAAATAATTAGGTACAGGGTCTTCCTGACAACACCTCTAATATGTCTGCTAGTGTGTCTGATAGATTCCTATGACTTTTACATCCTCATACCTAGAACATATAGAATAAAAAAAACCCAAAAGCTTAACGGAATTCACGACTAAATCACCTTTCTTATGTTCTTGTAAAGTTACTGATGAAGCCAATAAAGGCGAAACGCCTATATGTAATTTCGAATTGTGTCATATTTGTCCATATAAGTTCAGGTTGGGTAATTGTTTACACCTTAATTTATCCTCATACCTACTGGGTCTTTTTGACAGAGCAGACTTTGTGTCATTAAAGGTTGATTCGATTGAATCTTTGACGCGCAAAGTCAAATTATTGCGCGAAATAAAATCCACATATCTTATTGGTGGTAGCATGAAATTTGGCTTATGACGTGCATCTGGATCTTAGAGGGATTTTATGCACGTAATTCTTACGTCACGTTTCACCGTTTTGAAGTCTAAGACTTCCTAGAATCTTTTTCAAACAACAATTTAGAAGGCTTTTAATTCTTTTAATCACGTAATGAAATCTCTGAGCAACTATTTAAAGCCGCCAAGTTATACAGGACAGTCGTTACTATTACCGCCTTTGATCTTCCATACCTGAAAAATATTAAGTGGGGGTTGGGGGCTTTACATAGCAGGAAAAAAAATGATCTCATAGTAATATTGCTTTAACCATTAGAATATGAGACTTAAACAACATTGTTGACGTCTCAGGGCTCGGAGAGTAAAACGAGATTTTTCCCCTTGAAAATGAATTAACAGTTTTAGTGTGTTTAATTTAAAAAATGTGAAATTGATCGTCAAGTCAAGGAACAGAAAAGTTTGCTTGAAAAACATGAATGCCCAGTGGTTCTTCCTCTCATGTATAAAGCAAAAACTCTCTTAAGAAAAATAAACAAAAATTTTCCACATCTATTTTCGACATAGACCTGCACGAGTTGGAGGTAAAACGGTCAACGCAGAAAACCTTCGGGCGACCTGCTGGCATGCTGTTATTCTGTAACATTTTCCTCGGATTCCTCTTTATAATTGCTTTAGAACCATCCTCCTATTTTATTTTTTGTTTCTAAACTCTTTACACTTTAAATGTGTTTTTTGATATAAAGACAGAGGGTGCATTTAAAAAAACTTATTTGAAACTCATTGTAAACAAGGAAAGAGTAAAGGCGATATACCGCCATGCATTATTTGAAATGATTCTGAATAACACAGTCTCTTAAGTGTGGGTTGAAATATTTTTCTCTCGCTACGGAAAATGTATGTTTTTTTTTTTAAAATAATTTCGCTTTGAAAATAGCTTCAAAGTCAATATGGTAGGAGTTATAGAATGTTAACATTTTGTTTGTTGATGCATTATATTACAAACCCTCATAGACGTTTTGAAAACACCCCTGTTTCCTCTCAAGTAAGTGGCGAATACAGCAAAGCGTTCTTTGATAAAATGAGCACGTAGTGAAGTAAGTGCCTATCATATCTTCTAAAAGAATGAAAATGGAATGATTCCCACTTTTTTCTGTCTTTAATTACCATAGTATTAAGACATTAAAGTGCTTTCAAAAAAGCTAAATAGCGAAGAAAACCCTGCCAGTGGTTAGTGTAATGCAAACTTTGCCATTTGTAGCCAGTTTAACCCTAACGTTATGATGCGAGATCTCAACAGCTCTAGTTCGCGGTATCCGTCCAGCACAAGTTTAAGTTTTATCCTCTTTAGCTTGTATTAAAGACTGTAGACAGCTTTAAATTACAACCATACACTGTGACTATAATGGGCTGCTTTAACATTTATTGATTTTCTCATCATAAAATCGAATCAGAAGCGCTCGCAATAGACCAAGGGTAGCCTCCCTTGGTTGTGGAGACTAGAGTAAGAAATTGCGAATAGCTAGAGTTAATAAATAAATTGGGTTAATCTCAATGTGTTAAATGTCGCATAGAGCTAAACTCAAGGGCTTTAATGAGAAGTAACCAATCAACTGGATTGATCTTAACAAGCTGAACTGCAGACAGAGCTTGTAAGCTCTAGAGAAATATCGACAATGGTAGCAATTAGCAGAAAAAGTATTATCCATGATCTAGAAAAACTCAAAATCTTGTGCAAACTGAAGTTATAGCATAAATCAGTGGATGAGCCTACGACAGACCATCAAGTGATCGCACGTACACTGGGAAACTAAATTCCCGAGATTATAACCAGTGCCAAGCGGTGCGCAAACACATGTTTACAGCAGAAAACTTCTAGAAATGAAGAGAAAAGAACTGATATCCTTTAGCTAAATCAACACTATTCATGTCATCTCTATGCTTCTAAACCTATTGACGTAGAATTAATATTTGAAAAATTGCATTGTCCACCGCGACCTATTGATAGAAAGCAAACACGAGCTCAAAAAGGACAAAAGTATAAAAATGGAAGTAAATGGAGCTGTACGCAAGTTCAAATTCCAGGAGAAAAAGATCGCAAATAGTTGGAATTGATTTTAACAAGTTCTTAGAGCATGAGAAGTAGCATGTGATGGAAAATCCTATGACTAGTTTCATTTAAAAAAACCCAAAAACCTTAGAAAGAAAAAAAAAGTACTCGTCGCGTTTAATAGATTATTTCTGAAAATTTCCGATCAGAATGTACGAGGGCATATTGATAAGTTTTGCCTCCAAGTCCATAACTTTTGAAATAATGAAGACAAACAAATGATACTTACACCAAATGAAAGGTCATTTTATTTAGCACCAGATGACATATCATTTTTCAACATAATCACCGTCCCGTTCGATACAGAGCCGCCACCGACGGACGACCTGTTGGATGCCGTCAGCGAAGAAGTCAGCAGTCTTGTTTCTTCACCAAGAAAGAACAGCATTCTTCACATCTTCGTCTGTCTCGTAACGGTTGCCCTTGAGGTAATCCTTGAGTTTTGGAAAAAGGAAGAAATCGCTCGGAGCAAGATCTGGGCTATAAGGCGGGTGCGGTAATGTCCGGAGGCCTAAACGATCTAAAGCCGTGCGAGTTTCCAAACTTGTGTGAGGGCGAGCGTTGTCGTGATGGATGATGGAAACTTTCTCACTCCTTACCTGTCGCAACCTCGCTTTCAGTTTCTCCAGTGTGTTCACTTTTTTCTTATAATTCACGGTGTTGCCTTGTTCCAAAAATTCTGTGTGAACCACACCCTCACTGTCCCAAAAGATCGTGAAAAGCACCATCATCCATCACGACAACGCTCGCCCTCACACAAGTTTGGAAACTCGCACGGCTTTAGATCGTTTAGGCCTCCGGACATTACCGCACCCGCCTTATAGCCCAGATCTTGCTCCGAGCGATTTCTTCCTTTTTCCAAAACTCAAGGATTACCTCAAGGGCAACCGTTACGAGACAGACGAAGATGTGAAGAATGCTGTTCTTTCTTGGTGTAGAGACAAGACTGCTGACTTCTTCGCTGACGGCATCCAACAGGTCGTCCGTCGGTGGCGGCTCTGTATCGAACGGGACGGTGATTATGTTGAAAAATGATATGTCATCTGGTGCTAAATAAAATGACCTTTCATTTGGTGTAAGTATCATTTGTTTGTCTTCATTATTTCAAAAGTTATGGACTTGGAGGCAAAACTTATCAATATGCCCTCGTATGATTAAGACTGGATACGTCTATGGCTTCAGTGTTCACAACCACAGGTGTCCTCATGAGCGGGTGTTTAAATCAGTTGGGCTTTTTTTCTTCTGATTCCTTGAGTCTATCATGATGATACGGTTGGTTTATGCGATACACCACAGCTTCACGTGTATGGGTGATACTAGTCTTGTCTCTTAATTTCAAGACTATTACATAACAGTTTCATATTACTTGTGCAGAATGGTTGAAAACAAAAAATGTAAACACGCAAAGACATCATAAAAGTTAAAAGCTCTTCCATTCAAGACGAACGAAAGTAAAAGAAAAGACCAAAATCTCAAGGATTATATACAAAATGATGCAGGCTGTACGATAAATTATGGTTTTAGTGAATTGGCAAAGATTAAAAAAATAAGTATTAGACTAGTAAAGAGAGCGCAGATTTATGTTTTGAGCTCAATCAATGATCATAATGGTTTGAGATACTTGTTGTCTTATTCAACATTGTCATTTGAGCTGTCTCATAAATATATATTTGTTTATTTATATATATATATACACACACACATAATTATGGCATTAGCTTTACCGGTTTAGAGGGGAAAAAAACGCTTTCTACGTGTGAAATCTTATTTAAAAGTGTAATATGTCAACTAAAAGAAGATTTATTTCTCCTAATATTTCTCCCTAAATCCTGTCAAAGGACATCTATGTAATGTGATATGGGATTCAATATGCTCTATATGTCTTTTTTTGCTTTTAATTGCGAGAAAAACTTCTTAATCTCAAACTAAGAGACCAAGGGAAGATTTCTTTTTTAGCAGTCCATCGGCAAATAAAACGATAATTCTCTAATATAATCATTGTTGTAAAAACGACCTGTTCATTCCGAGGAGCGGTTACTGTGTTCTTTACCGTCTGTACTCTAGGAATCTGGGTCGCCCTATGAAAGCTTAGTCTAATACAGCACTTCGGAGAGACAAGGTGTTTTCTGTGGCGCTGTCCGGGAATGTTATATTGATGGATGTCTTCCGATTCCCTGGTGCCAGCCTGGCATGTGCTGACTGTGACAGTAACCCTGTCGATATGTTTACCAACTCGGCTGAGCTTCCTCGAATATAACCCTGGCTCGTGTCTACCGCCCTAAGTAGGCTTCTCCAGGTCATTGTGTGAGACGACTTGCATAACCGGGGGCTCATACAATCACTTAAATCTAGGTCTCTGTAGCCATTCTTATTTTTGCTGATTATATATCTGACAGTTATGAAAGTTGGCGTATCACAAAAAAGGTCTTCATCAGGACAGAGACCCACCGCTCCAATGGTACCAGCGTCTCCTCCTAAAGGTCCTTCCCGGTCTCAGCTAGCACTGACCTTTGTAACACATTTAGGTTTTGTAACGTAAACCTTAGCCACTAAGCAGTGACTCAAGTTCAATGTCTTACAGATAGACGTGAATGCAGCTTTTTGAATAATTTCCAGAGAAAAAAGAATGCAGTTGAGTTTGTTATTCTATTGCAGTAAAATATTCAAAATATCATATTTCGAAGTTCAACTTTTTGTCTTCCTGTAGCCGTCCTTTCCGACGATGGCTTTCTGACCTTGGATTAGGTCGATGGTTCTCGTCAACAAGTCTCTCCTAGAGTGTTATATCTGGACGCGAGTGAGATGAGAGACAGTCTCTCCTAGAGTGTTACATCTGGACGCGAGTGAGATGAGAGACAGTCTCTCCTAGAGTGTTACATCTGGACGCGAGTGAGATGAGAGACAGTCTCTCCTAGAGTGTTATATCTGGACGCGAGTGAGATGAGAGACAGTCTCTCCTAGAGTGTTATATCTGGACGCGAGTGAGATGAGGGACAGTCTCTCCTAGAGTGTTATATCTGGACGCGAGTGAGATGAGAGACAGTCTCTCCTAGAGTGTTACATCTGGACGCGAGTGAGATGAGAGACAGTCTCTCCTAGAGTGTTATATCTGGACGCGAGTGAGATGAGAGACAGTCTCTCCTAGAGTGTTATATCTGGACGCGAGTGAGATGAGAGACAGTCTCTCCTAGAGTGTTATATCTGGACGCGAGTGAGATGAGAGACAGTCTCAATGTTTGAATCGCTTATCTGTTACGTATTGTTTGTGAGCCAGAGGTCTTTGAATCGCTTATCTGTTACGTATTGTTTGTGAGCCAGAAGTCTTTGAATCGCTTATCTGTTACGTATTGTTTGTGAGCCAGAGGTCTTTGAATCGCTTATCTGTTACGTATTGTTTGTGAGCCAGAGGTCTTTGAATCGCTTATCTGTTACGTATTGTTTGTGAGCCAGAGGTCTTTGAATCGCTTATCTGTTACGTATTGTTTATGAGCCAGAGGTCTTTGAATCGCTTATCTGTTTTCCATTTGGTTAGGTCTTAATTCCTTGCAGCTTTAAAGAAAGACTACTTCTGTATTGATATTTGAAGAAATGATCGTCGGTCAATATGACACGAGTTGCCTTTTGTAGATCTTTGACAGAAGAATTTATCAAACTGCTCGGTTTCTAGGGTTTGGTATTTATGGTTTTTAACCCAGTTAGCATCCATTACTATTATAGGACTTCTGTAATCCTGGTTTGAATCACATTCTCTGTTTCTGTTTGTTAGACATCTCTCTCTCTCTCTCTTTCTTTGTCTGTCTGTCTGTCTATTTATGTCTGTCTGTCTCTATAGATCTCTCTCTCTCTCTCTTTCTTTGTCTGTCTGTCTGTCTCTTTCGCTCTCTCTCTCTCTCTATCTCTCTCAGTCTCTTTGTCTGTCTGTCTGTATCTTTCACGCTCTCTCTTTCTTTTCTCTCTCTCTCTCTCTCTCTCTCTCTCTTTGTCTGTCTGTCTGTCTCTTTCTCTCTCTCTCTCTCTCTCTCTCTCTCTCTCTCTCTTTGTCTGTCTGTCTGTCTCTTTCGCTCTCTCTCTCTCTCTCTCTCTCTCTCTCTCTCTCTCTCTCTCTCTCTTTGTCTGTCTGTCTGTCTCTTTCGCTCTCTCTCTCTCTCTCTCTTTGTCTGTCTGTCTGTCTCTTTCGCTCTCTCTCTCTCTCTCTCTCTCTCTCTCTTTGTCTGACTGTCTGTCTCTTTCGCTCTCTCTCTCTCTCTCTCTCTCTCTCTCTCTCTCTCTCTCTATTTTTCTGTCTCTCTCTCTCTCTCTCTCTCTCTCTCTCTCTTTGTCTGACTGTCTGTCTCTTTCGCTCTCTCTCTCTCTCTCTCTTTGTCTGTCTGTCTGTCTGTCTGTCTGTCTCTCTCTCTCTCTCTCATTCTCTTTCATTATCTCTAGTTTCCAGTCTTTTCACAACCCTGTTTTCTCAGACCCACCCCGCTTCCACCTCCCCATGCTCTTTTCCTTGCTCTCTCTATCTTTCTCTCTTACTCTTTTTCACTCTCTAATTCTCCCCTCTCTTCTCTAGCAACTATCAAGAAGCATTATAATTTTTTAAAGCCCCCCCCCCACCCCCGTCTTAAACCTTCAGGGTCCCCAGTAAAAACCCATTAGACAAACTAATCCGATTGTATACCGCCTTCCCTGTGCTGCCCCAAGACTTTGTTTCATTTTTAGATTTTAGTACCGAGAAAATCTCTGAGAAGCAAAGAAAAAACGATGAAAAATCTCAGTTTATGATTTAGTTTTGATGTAGATTTCATGAATATCTACGTGGTTTGATCAACTTAGTGATGGACTTAATATTCGATACCTTTCATTTCTAGCCCAACATAGGCATATATCATACAGGATATGTACTTAAGTTAGGATAATATTCCACACCTAACACAAGTAATAGCGTGGCTCTGAACCTCCACACCTAACACAAGTAACAGCGTGACTCTGAACCTCCACACCTAACACAAGTAACAGCGTGACTCTGAACCTCCACACCTAACACAAGTAACAGCGTGACTCTGAACCTCCACACCTAACACAAGTAACAGCGTGGCTCTGAACCTCCACACCTAACACAAGTAACAGCGTGGCTCTGAACCTCCACACCTAACACAAGTAACAGCGTGGCTCTGAACCTCCACACCTAACACAAGTAACAGCGTGACTCTGAACCTCCACACCTAACACAAGTAACAGCGTGGCTCTGAACCTCCACACCTAACACAAGTAACAGCGTGGCTCTGAACCTCCACACCTAACACAAGTAACAGCGTGACTCTGAACCTCCACACCTAACACAAGTAACAACGTGGCTCTGAACCTCCACACCTAACACAAGTAACAGCGTGACTCTGAACCTCCACACCTAACACAAATAACAGCGTGACTCTGAACCTCCGATGTGAAGTCCCTTAATAACTCACAACAAGCGCGTGACTTCGCGACCATCTTCACGACCACCCTGACCAAAAATCTCCAAAACGGAGACCAGTTCAGTGAAACAGATGTTTCCCTCCATAATTTTATAACAGTTGTGAGCACAAGACGCTCAGTTTTTGATTCCACGGCATTGCTTTATGGTGCACTGCCTAGCGGGAATTCAGAGCTGTGAATTTATTCTAATATACATGGTTAAAGATATTGATAAAAAAATTCAGATTTTTAAAGAATTAGCTAACTTTCTCAGTCACCCATCAAACACACTTTAATTAATGACAACTTGAGATAATCATTATTGCCTCTGTCTCTAAATACAGCACTATCCAATCTATAACATGAAATAAAATGTACCGTATTTAAAAAAACAACACAAAAAAACAACAACAAAACTAATATCATTTATTAATTAGAACACCGATTAATCTCTTTTGTTTCTTCAAAACAAATAAAGATGATACGACAGTTTCAAGAATTTACATAGGTTTTCATAAAGACAAATGTACATAAACTTTTTTCCCATCCAGTGGAAAAGATTGAGAGAGGTCTATATCTGTTTGTTTATTCGGTGAAATGGAGCGGCTAAAATTGTGCCTGATCTCTTAGTTTAGACTTTTTTTTTAAATTTTAAATTGTACATTTTTGAGACATTTTGCCATCGGTGTAGGTTTCAAAGTAGAATTCTTCAATATCATTTTCAACATTTTGCCTCTGAAATGTATAAAGCTCTTGTAGCATTTTCAAAACGAGTTAAAGACACGCAAATCTCTGTGTTTATGGGTGTCAGTGATACGTAACAACGGTCTGAACCCTGACACTTGATAGTCTGATCCTCTTTACCGACGGATGCGCCACCAATGTGACATAACTCTGTCATCTCTAAATCTCTCTTATTGATCATGGCACATTGCGGTCAGCCTTTTGACCCCTTGGTATTATCTCCTCCGGTCTCTGACCCACATTATACCATTAAGCCTCGCCTGGTCAATAACTGTAGTTGGTAATTATGATTTAATCAAGGAATATTTCAGCCGCTAACGCCTGTTGCAAATATCTGTTACAGGAAATTATTGCCGCTGGATTTTAATGTCTAGTTGGTACATTGTGATCAGTTTTTTAAAGATCAGGAAATCCCGATACATTCTTTGACGTGTTGATGTTACACTAAGAATTACTTTCTCTATCGTTCACAGGCAAATCAGGAACAGCCAGCACGTCGTGACAATATAAACGGAATGTCTATCTCTCTTATTCCTGGGCAGACATTTTTGGTTAGATAGCAAGAAGCTGCACGAAACGAGGGTGTGTGGTTAATACTAATTTTGTCATTTGACGGTGTACGAATATCCTAGAAAAGATGTCTATGCTCATAAGGAGAGGAACTATTGTGCGCAAGCCCTCTACCAGAAAGTCCTCAGTGCGCAGGACAAGGTCAGCCGGAAGTGCATATTCAGGAGGGAGTCTCCATGGGCGCCAGCCACCAGAAGAAGACTCTCCGCATCGAGCAGAAGTGAACTCTGTACCGCCATCCCCTGTTGCTAAGCTGCACCATGTTTATGTGGATCCAGCGACCCCTAGTAGTTCTCCAGGCAAAGCTAGCGTGGCTACAACCAACAGTACCATCGTGGTGAGTCATTTGCAACTCGTTCTTTACCCTTGGTCTAAGGTGCGAAGCCCAGTTGCATATTTCATATAAAAAAACAACCAATAAAAACTGCGTTTCGTTGATAGAGGTATATGATTTGCTTGAACTACAATTAAAAACAGAGAAGTGCATTTAGCAAGGAGTTATAACTATGTTGCTTATGAAAATAAATGTGTGTCCGTGTTAGAAAAGACTGGTTGATATTTGTTGGTATCAGCTATTCGACTATTTCCGATACATGCCATAATGTGTCTATCTGGTTAGAATATCTGCCTGTGTCAGACTATGACGGAGTAAGGGGACGTTGAGCTGGATGGATTTACTGCTGAGTAGCTCATGGCGGCCTGCAGATTAGATAAACAAAGGGTGACAATCGCGTCACAATTCTATCTTATTTTCAGCATTTCAACCTTGATGTATTCATTTGTTCTCCAGTCCTATGACGAGTGTCGCCTGACGTACAAGACTTCCATCGAACGGCACCAGTACAGAGCGTCATGTGAGCGCGCTAGCCTCTCGGCCCCGCCAGATACCGCCTTGCAGATAGAGGAGGCGAACAAGGAGGCAGACAGCGTGTGGGACTTTGTCTGTACAGCCTCTCGTATTGTCTGCACCAGCGGTGAGTCCAGCCGTTCAGCGCATGCGCTCTATTGTGGCGGTATTTTGACTCATGAATATCATTAGCTTTGGAATTTCTTGTATCTATTGTCTCGGCCTTTTTCTAACGTCTCGGTTTACCCGCAATGTAACGTAGCATGACCTTATCTGGTTTTGTATTCTCAGGTAGATTTTTCTACTCTTTAGAATCTTTTTTTTTTTCATACTAACTTGAAGATTTTTGGAAGTCTGCCCTTTATTCTGTAAAGGCTTGCAGAGTAAGATCGGACCAAAGCTTCGTTGCAAACATACATGGATTTAGCTTCAAAATATCTCTAAAAAGTTGCTATGTTTTTCCAACTCTCGAACACAAGTAGTCACTGAAGATGCAACAATTGAACAGTCTGTTGAAGTCCCAGGTCTGTTGAGTTCTAACCTGGTCACACCAGGTTGTGAAAACTGAGAGATGCATGGGAGAAAGTCAACTTTAAGAGCTACCATTAAATACCCCATTTTTAGAGTGGTCATAAACTTTTTTGTTGTCGGGTCAACGTGTTCCTAGTAGCCTGTTTTCAGAAACTATGTGGACATTTTGTAACAACCCTCAACACAGATTGCATTGTAAAATGCAATTTGGAGGATGATAAGTTGATAGGGGGATCACCTTGAACCAGGTGATCTAAAATAACACCCTCACTCTTATCTAGATCGAACAAGAAGTAGGAGGCAATGAACATAATAATGACTGTCACACATCTTTACAAGCAAACTTTAACTGCAAATTTAGAACCATTCTACGAACACACACACACACACACACGACAGTCACGTGATAATATCACGCTGCTCTTTTCTGTTTGGTTTTGATTGATTCCAGTATGAGAGTTTGCATCACTTTATATTTCTGTGATTATTTAACAAGGCTTTCTTAACATCTGTCTGTGTTGCCTTGTTCATCTCTCTCTTTAGCTTCCTGGTTTTCGTACTCTCTCTTTAGCTTCCCACTTTTTGTTCTCTCTCTTTAGCTTGCTACTTTTCGTTCTCTCTATTTAGCTTCCTACTTTTCGTTCTCTCTCTTTAGCTTGCTACTTTTTGTTCTCTCTATTTAGCTTCCTACTTTTCGTTCTCTCTCTTTAGCTTCCTACTTTTCGTTCTCTCTCTTTAGCTTCCTGGTTTTCGTACTCTCTCTTTAGCTTCCCACTTTTTGTTCTCTCTATATAGCTTGCTACTTTTCGTTCTCTCTATTTAGCTTCCCATTTTTGTTCTCTCTCTTTAGCTTGCTACTTTTCGTACTCTCTCTTTAGCTTCCTTTTTTTCGTTCTCTCTCTTTAGCTTGCTACTTTTCGTTCTCTCTCTTTAGCTTGCTACTTTTCGTACTCTCTCTTTAGCTTCCCACTTTTTGTTCTCTCTATTTAGCTTCCTACTTTTCGTTCTCTCTCTTTAGCTTCCCATTTTTGTTCTCTCTTTAACTTGCTACTTTTCGTACTCTCTCTTTAGCTTCCTTTTTTTCGTTCTCTCTCTTTAGCTTGCTACTTTTCGTTCTCTCTCTTTAGCTTGCTACTTTTCGTACTCTCTCTTTAGCTTGCTACTTTTCGTACTCTCTCTTTAGCTTCCCACTTTTTGTTCTCTCTGTTTAGCTTGCTACTTTTCGTACTCTCTCTTTAGCTTCCTACTTTTCGTTCTCTCTCTTTAGCTTGCTACTTTTCGTACTCTCTCTTTAGCTTCCCATTTTTTGTTCTCTCTTTAGCTTGCTACTTTTTGTTCCCTCTCTTTAGCTTCTTACTTTTCGTTCTTTCTCTTTAACTTCCCATTTTTCGTCTTGCCTTTTTAGCTTCCTACTTTTCGTGAACTTTTTCTATTTAATTTATCTCACCCTATTCGCTCATCTGTTCTACCCGCGACTCTGTCCGTCTCCGTCTCGCCTCCTCAGCAACAGACAAAGTTATCATTACCTCGTTATCACTGGTCAGAGGGCATGCACGGTGGACGCTGTCTCAGTAGAGTTCTACCCGCGACTCTGTCCGTCTCCGTCTCGCCTCCTCAGCAACAGACAAAGTTATCATTACCTCGTTATCACTGGTCAGAGGGCATGCACGGTGGACGCTGTCCCAGTAGAGTTCTACCCGCGACTCTGTCCGTCTCCGTCTCGCCTCCTCAGCAACAGACAAACTTATCATTACCTCGTTATCACTGGTCAGAGGGCATGCACGGTTCACGCTGTCCCAGTAGAGTTTGGGAATCCCCGTGATACTGGTCGGATCGCTGTGTCTTCATTACCCGCTTGACTCCTCTCATCACACACACAGCTTGTTAACACCTTAAGAGGCCAAGGGGGGAGGTCGCCTTTCGGTTCTCGTGCACGCACATACGCGAAGTTTCTCGAATCTTTCTCTGGCTTATCTTGGACTCATTTCCGTGGACTGAGGTTGGATTTACTGCAGTGTAGCGCCATGGCAGGGCTAAATAACAAAACTCATCTACTTGATTGGTTAAACTAGGATGTGCAAATCTAAGTGGCCAGTAAACAAAATCTGTGTCATCAACATCTGAGATGGACTGGGTTTCTGCTACCACTCCAACACCGAGTCATCGAATGCCTGTTTAAATATACTTATCTCCCCTTCTCTTATCTATGATTTCGTAAAAGTTCACGCCCCTAATGATAACTGCGTGATACATGAAAGAAAATGGGTTCGAAAATCATACATGTAGCTCAAACGATACTGAAAGTTTATTTTTGTTGTTCATGTTCCGTTGCTTGTGAAAAAGCTAGTAAAATGTCCACAGGTTCTACGTTGACATTAAACTTTACTGACTGACTGTGCCACAACCACCACTCTTAAGCTTCTACGTCATTTTGGATAGCAACGTATAATTATGACAAGAAACGGTTTACTCACATTGAAATAGCAGTTGGGTTCAGTGTGAAGAAAAAAAAACTCAAAATAAATCAACCGGGTGTAACGAGGATGTAAAGACAACACAAAGATGATGTGGAAGAATTTTGGACTGATAACCGCAACGCTCTGGTTTCAATCCCTGGCTGAGAGTCGCGTGGTTGTAGGGCCCAGTCTTATTGAACTGGCTCTACTCTTGAGGTAACGGAGAGTCACTGGCTCTACTCTTGAGGTAACGGAGAGTCACTGGCTCTACTCTTGAGGTCACGGAAAGTCTCTGGCTCTACTCTTGCGGTAACGGAAAGTCACTGGCTCTACTCTTGCGGTAACGGAAAGTCACTGGCTCTACTCTTGAGGTCACGAAAAGTCACTGGCTCTACTCTTGAGGTAACGGAGAGTCACTGGCTCTACTCTTGAGGTAACGGAGAGTCACTGGCTCTACTCTTGAGGTAACGGAGAGTCACTGGCTCTACTCTTGAGGTAACGGAGAGTCACTGGCTCTACTCTTGAGGTAACGGAGAGTCACTGGCTCTACTCTTGAGGTAACGGAGAGTCACTGGCTCTACTCTTGAGGTCACGGAAAGTCACTGGCTCTACTCTTGAGGTAACGGAGAGTCACTGGCTCTACTCTTGAGGTAACGGAAAGTCACTGGCTCTACTCTTGAGGTAACGGAGAGTCACTGGCTCTACTCTTGAGGTAACGGAAAGTCACTGGCTCTACTCTTGAGGTCACGGAAAGTCACTGGCTCTACTCTTGAGGTAACGGAGAGTCACTGGCTCTACTCTTGAGGTAACGGAGAGTCACTGGCTCTACTCTTGAGGTAACGGAGAGTCACTGGCTCTACTCTTGAGGTCACGGAAAGTCACTGGCTCTACTCTTGAGGTCACGGAAAGTCACTGGCTCTACTCTTGAGGTCACGGAAAGTCACTGGCTCTACTCTTGAGGTCACGGAAAGTCACTGGCTCTACTCTTGAGGTCACGGAAAGTCACTGGCTCTACTCTTGAGGTCACGGAAAGTCACTGGCTCTACTCTTGAGGTCACGGAAAGTCACTGGCTCTACTCTTGAGGTAACGGAAAGTCACTGGCTCTACTCTTGAGGTCACGGAAAGTCACCGTCGGCGGACAAGATTCCTTGGGAAAGTTATGAAGGGAGAAGGTCAAAGCTGTGGCAACAGTACTGCTCTGTGTTTTGTGAAATTCGCAATCTGCAAGACGCATGGGTAGAATGGGTGCTCATTTTGCTTTGTTTAAAAATTATACTATTGAAACTTGGACGTCCTTAACTCTGATTTTATATATACACATTTTTAGCTCGATATATATATATATTTATTTATTTATTTTTTTTTTTTTGCAAATATACCAGATGTGAGATTCTGTTTCAAGAGTTGGCAATGTTATGTCTTTCTGCGGACACACCAGCTAATTGTAAACATTCTTCTTTAGGTCCGGATCTAATCTTGGTAATTTTATTGCGCCAATTTTTGTACAATCACTGTTGAAATTAAATCCAAAATAATTCCAAATTTCATGCTCTAAAATAGTGATCTTGACATCATGATGAAGGTGATTTGGCAGTTAGCACAGGTAGACCTCTCTCTCTCTCTCTCTCTCTCTCTCTCTCTCTCTCTCTCTCTCTCTCTCTCTCTCTCTCTCTCTCTCTCTCTCTCTCTCGGGGCGCAGTGCTGACTGCTATATTCATACTAGAAGCGTAACGAGATATTATACTCCAGGTAAAGATGTGGAGGGATGGAGAGGTGGAAAGCTGGTTGATCTGATTCTACTATCTCACAGGGCTGGATCGCCCACCGTTCTGACCGAATGCTCCACTTTAAAAACAGCTTGATCAGTTGGTCTGGTGTCCCGAGAAAACAGAATCAATGGACTTAGCTGTCCATCCTACCAACCAAGGAATCAATAAAACCGCTACCACTGACACCGGCTGAGAGGATCTGACACACTCAGGGGTGCAGTGACACTTCCTGATCAATGAACTCGCCACCATCATGCTCTTTTCTAGAGAGACCTCAGTTGGCCATAAGAAGGTTTTTATGGGCCTGTGTGTCATGAGGTCCCTAACCTGAAATAAGAAACCTCTTTGTGCGACATAAATAAGGTAGAGTAGATCTAACTGGATTTTTATTAGGTCAAGGTCGGTTGTTTCACGTCTTTCCATATTACCTTTGAAGTCTGCTAGTAAAATTGTGATGGTTTGCAGTAAAACACTAATGGAGAGACTGTGTCGGCCATTTTCACTATCCGCGCAGGCGCAAAGCCAAGTACCGGTACACCAAATATTCAAAGTCAAAGCGATCGGGATTGAAACTTGTACAATATCTGTTTCTTGTTTTCCTGTTGACTCTTCTCTTTATATATTCTTTTAATTATTATATTTTGTGTTTCCTTTGCGGTCTTTCTTTTCATGCACTAATCTCTATCTACATCCCTTTCCCCTCCTCCACCTTCTTCTTCATTTTGATATTTTTTTTACCACAACCATTACCACCATCACGGCAATCAACATCATCATCATCCTCGCCATCATCAACAATATTAGCCTAAATTCTATTACTATTGTTTTTGTTGTTATCAGTATATTATTACATGTACTTTTATTATTGCTATTACAAGCAGAAAAACTCGTTCTACGAACGGCACCCTGGGGTTAATTTGCCAGGGTTGGGGTGCGAGTGTACATTAAATAGGCTTACAAATAGTCTTAATATCTATCCTTATACTTACATGATCCATATTTATGCCTTCACTTATATATCTTTACTTCGAATATAAATATTTCTATAATTCTAAACACAGAATCTAGATCTACTCGTAGATGCTAAATCTTTTTAAACTTCTGAGCTTAAACGTAAAACTAGATCCTTTTAAATCCAACTGCTGTAAATATCTAGTCCCTAGATCTAGAACTTATGTCCAAGCATATTTTTTAGTTTGTTTATTTAAATGTAGATATTATTCCAGATGGTTGTAGAACTGCCGACATCTACATTGTTGGCCTACTTTCAGTTTCATTCCTGCCATCTCTGCCCAGCTTTGTTGACAGGAAGTAGCTCATACATTCACCTTTTTATTTTTATCACATTTATGCCTTTAATTTTACTAAAACACGATATCGGTGAAAAATAATATTACCACTCCAACGTTTAAAATTCTCGGTTAGATAAACCCCATAATTATTTGGCCTAGCTTCATTATTATTATTATTATTATTATTATTTTTATTATTATTATTATTATTATTATTATTATTATTATTATTATTATTATTATTATTATTATTATTATTATTATTATCATCATCATCATTATTATTATTATTATTATTATTATTATTATTATTATTATTATTATTATTATTATTATTATTATTATTATTATTATTGATATTGTGATGATGATGATGAGTATGATGTATTTTTTAATTTCTACACAACAACAGCAACAACGACAAAATACTACTACCGGTACTATTACTACTACTACTACTACTACTACTACTACTACTACTACTACTACTACTACTACTACTACTACTACTACTACTACTACTACTACTACTACTACTACTACTACTACTACTACTACTACTACTACTACTACTACTACTACTACTACTACTACTACTACTACTACTACTACTACTACTACTACTACTACTACTACTACTACTACTACTACTACTACTACTACTACTACTACTACTACTACTACTACTACACTACTACTACTACAACTACTACTACTACTACTACTACTACTACTACTACTACTACTACTACTACTACTACTACTACTACTACTACTACTACTACTACTACTATATATATACATACATATATAGATATATATATGTATATATATAT
This sequence comes from Elysia crispata, assembly GCA_033675545.1. NCBI lineage: Eukaryota > Metazoa > Mollusca > Gastropoda > Plakobranchidae > Elysia > Elysia crispata. Next base: position 7,188 of record JAWDGP010005359.1, on the reverse strand, counting down.
ATATATATGTTGCCTTAAAAAAAAGAAGGATGCCAAATATGTTGCCTTAAAAGGGAAATATACTCGCGACTCGTGAGGGAGGGTGTGTGTGGTGGTACTAGTAGTAGCGACACGACACACTATGGGACACTAAAAGGCACTATTAACAATCCTGCAAAATTGTCTAATACTGGCTATATGCCTACTCCCTACTCAATAAAGTTTGTCTCTCAACTCTACAGGTTCGGTGTGATAAATTGTGAAATGTTTTGTGTATGTATGAAAGTATAAGATGTCCGACAACGCCAGGAATTCGTTTTGTTTTAATGGTAAACTTAGCGAATTCCAACTAAGCAACCAGGTATGACAAACTAATGAGTAATGTGGCTAGTGGCAAGGCACGACAGGTAAGTGTGCAGGAAATAAAAACTGTACTGATGTAAGTTTTTATCGTTTCTTTTATTGCAGTCGACAAAACAAACTTAAGATACAAAAATAACTTGTCCAGTGAGAAACTTGAACCCAGTTAAAACCAAACTAAAAGTAAGGACTAAAACCCAACTTTACAAAAAACTAAAACCCAAACTAAAAAAAACCAAAAACCCAACTTAGAAAACCAAACAAAAACAAAAACCCAACTTAGAAAACCAAACAAAAACAAAAACCCAGTCAGTAGCTCTCATACAGCCGCTGAAAGAAAATTACAAAACCACCGTGTAAAACACGCAATTTCATACAAATACATGTATACAAAATATAAGTTTAGCGATTAGCTACTCAACAAAGTGATGATCCAACATTACCCATCTAGTAAGATCATTACAACCGCTATCAAACTTTAATCATAGTCTGTACTCAAATCAGCGTACATTCCAATAACAAAATGCTTTACACTACCAACTTTACATGTACATCATCCTTCGACAATAATTACGATTCAATTTTATATATCGCAACTACTGAAGTTTACATGTATTATTATTAAGCATGTCACGGTCTATGAATCATATCATCACCGCACCGAAAGTTACGCCTATGAACAGATAGTATGGGCGACAACCGTTACGTTACCGTTATACTTCTGCTCTGTTATTTTACATAAACATAGGGTACCTAGACCATTCTTTATATCTATCGGATTAACTAAAGCTCTGTAATACAACTTTAAATCTATAGAACAGGTAACAAGCCATTACTCCTTGCTACTACTATTATACTTTGCGAATAATTACAAAAGTAGTAGTTCTATAAAAGCTCATCAATTAGATCTAATCTCTGGGATCAGCATTCAATACATGTTTATGGAACAACGATACAGATGTTATACTCACTTCAATATCAAGGCAATGGATGTGCAAATGTCACCGTCAAAGGTTCAGACAAACCTTTAACGTCAGACTCTCTCTCTCGTGTACGCGCAGCTCGGCCTCTCGAATCCAGATGAAGAGCTTCGAAAACTGCTCTACATATATAGGTTTTCCGAACAAAGATTTTCTAAAGATCCCCGATCGGAGAGATAGGAATCTCCCTACCTGTCTACTTTAATGGGTGAGGGGATACAAAATTAATTCGAAAGTACCGAATTTACCCTGTAACATCGCTCACACAGTGACAACCACGCTAGATAAAAATCTTCTCAACTTGCAAAGACGATATCGTAGTAACCACATGTACACCGAACAACCTTTCACTCGAGCAAATCTCAAACAATATATGCATTATAAGTTCTAAGGCAGACAAAGAATCAACCAAACCTTATCGGTGTCAAACAACGAAAATGACACCATGGGAGAGTCTCCTCCGATACAAAACTATCGTTTACAGGAAGTTCGAAGACATTTATCTCCTGTAACCGCGTCACTATTAGCGTCTGTGATGTGATAGCATCAGTACCGAGACCACCACAGAGGCTAGCCCTACAATTAACAAACTGTGTCAAACGACCATCAGTATAGAGGCGAACCTTCTCTAAGCCCACACCTACAACTCGCCTCAAAGGATGCCGTGCGTAACAGCTCAGTGCCTAACTAGAATGCTGCTTTTGTTGGTTTGATCAGATCTCAGTTACTCTATCTGACAGTCGAGAAGCACGAATAGATTACACCCTCATAGCATATCAGTTTCCCCTGACATAGTTGCGGTACCTGTTCTCTCAAAGAAATACGGATAGCAAGCAATCCTAAGAAAAAAAGAATACAGAGTAAAAGTACAAAAACTCGTCCGTTTACATATATATATATATATATATATATATATATATATATATATATATATATATATACACGCTTGTTATTTTTGAGGAATGCGGATGAAAATTCGGCAGGTTTTCTTCTTCACAACAATGATTTTTTCCGCGGCTTTGCCATCAAATTTATCAGAACTGCTGTCATCATTTGATGTCACGTCCTGTCAGCAACATCTCATGTCGAATCGACCACCTGATTGTCGTTATTCTAATAGGCCAGGAGTAAGCGTAGAGCTTTAATTCTCTCCTTGAGGACCCATGAGTATATTCTAATAGGCCACGAGTAAGCATAGAGCTTTAATTCTCTCCTTGAGGACCCATGAGTATATTCTAATAGGCCACGAGTAAGCATAGAGCTTTAATTCTCTCCTTGAGGACCCATGAGTATATTCTAATAGGCCACGAGTAAGCATAGAGCTTTAATTCTCTCCTTGAGGACCCATGAGTATATTCTAATAGGCCACGAGTAAGCATAGAGCTTTAATTCTCTCCTTGAGGATCCATGAGTATATTCTAATAGGCCACGAGTAAGCATAGAGCTTTAATTCTCTCCTTGAGGACCCATGAGTATATTCTAATAGGCCACGAGTAAGCATTGAGCTTTAATTCTCTCTTTGAGGACCCATGAGTATATTCTAATAGGCCACGAGTAAGCATAGAGCTTTAATTCTCTCTTTGAGGACCCATGAGTATATTCTAATAGGCCACGAGTAAGCATAGAGCTTTAATTCTCTCCTTGAGGACCCATGAGTATATTCTAATAGGCCACGAGTAAGCATAGAGCTTTAATTCTCTCCTTGAGGACCCATGAGTATATTCTAATAGGCCACGAGTAAGCATAGAGCTTTAATTCTCTCCTTGAGGACCCATGAGTATATTCTAATAGGCCACGAGTAAGCATAGAGCTTTAATTCTCTCCTTGAGGATCCATGAGATTTGAAAAACACAGCCAAGGTGAAGTCTAGGGTATCCTTGTTAGGCAGAAGTTTTTAAAAAAATCACGCGGAACGAGTATGAAATTGATCCATTTTCTAGGAAAAGATTTCCTTTATTTGGTTGTCTAGAACATCCTTAGTTCTTAGTCTTTGATTTGTGGTGGAGTGAACTTGGCAAACAATCACTCCAATAAATGGTCACAGTGTGGACTCTTTGGAAACATTGACGAACAAATATCAAACAGCGAGAGAGATGCCTTGTGGAGATCTTGGCCCGATTTGGTCCAGAAGGTAAATATACTGCGTGTTCCTGGCATTGCAACTCACCAGATCTTTCCTTCTTGATCCACAGCATTTATCGTCAATAGAAGACATGTTTCCCTGGTGTGGGAGAACGTGAGTTTCAGACTAGAAAATCTAGCTTAGTGTATTGCCTATTTCAGTTCGAACAGAAGCACAAAATTACTCAGACCAAACTTAAAGGACATCAAAGAAACGTTAAAGAGAGATAGCCACACGTAGTCCGTTACAAACATGATAATCTTGATCAGAAAGGAATCTCATCAAAGAATTCTTGTATTATACAATGCTGTAAAAGAAAGTGTAACAAAGTATTTCAACTGTTTGCCTGCGGAGAGATTATTTACTGGGCTCAGTCAATATTTACAACAAACAAATTCTCTTTCTCCTCTGTGCTCCAGATATCGGTCTAGAATCGAACTAGCCCGAGCTAGTCTGGGCCGAGCAGCTTCTCGCCAGAGGCCAGGTCGGTCGGAAGACTGCTTGAATTTATTGAAAAAACAACAAACTATGCCGGCGATAACAGATGGGATGAAATATCGTTAACACACTCCAGCAACATGATGGGATGAAATATCATAAACATACTCCGGCAACATGATGGGATGAAATATCGTTAACATACTCCGGCAACATGATGGGATGAAATACCGTAAACATACCCCGGCAATATGATGGGATGAAATACCGTAAACATACTCCGGCAACATGATGGGATGAAATACCGTAAACATACTCCGGCAACATGATGGGATGAAATATAGCTAACATACTCCGGCAACATGATGGGATGAAATATCGTTAACATACTCCGGCAACATGATGGGATGAAATACCGTAAACATACTCCGGCAACATGATGGGATAAAATATCGTAAACACACTCCGGCAACATGATGGGATGAAATATCATAAACATACTCCGGCAACATGATGGGATGAAATATCGTTAACATACTCCCGCAACATGATGGGATGAAATATCGTTAACATACTCCCGCAACATGATGGGATGAAATATCGTTAACATACTCCCGCAACATGATGGGATGAAATATCGTTAACATTCTCCCGCAACATGATGGGATGAAATATCGTTAACATTCTCCCGCAACATGATGGGATGAAATATCGTTAACATACTCCGGCAACATGATGGGATGAAATATCGTAAACATACTCCGGCAACATGATGGGATGAAATATCGTTAACATACTCCGGCAACATGATGGGATGAAATATCGTTAACATACTCCGGCAACATGATGGGATGAAATATCGTTAACATACTCCGGCAACATGATGGGATGAAATATCGTTAACATACTCCGGCAACATGATGGGATGAAATATCGTTAACATACTCCGGCAACATGATGTTCTGCATTTTTATCGAACCGATGTAGAGGAAAGCGACTGTTGATTCTAAATACCAACAAGAGGTTGTTGAGGGGGTTACATGTGAAAGACGCTGCATATTTCTCTCTCTACACCAACAAGAGGCTGTTGAGGGGGTTACATGTGAAAGACGCTGCATATTTCTCTCTCTCCACCAACAAGAGGTTGTTGAGGGGGTTACATGCGAAAGACGCTGCATATTTCTCTCTCTCCACCAACAAGAGGTTGTTGAGGGGGTTACATGTGAAAGACGCTGCATATTTCTCTCTCTCCACCAACAAGAGGTTGTTGAGGGGGTTACATGTGAAAGACGCTGCATATTTCTCTCTCTACACCAACAAGAGGCTGTTGAGGGGGTTACATGTGAAAGACGCTGCATATTTCTCTTTCTCCACCAACAAGAGGTTGTTGAGGGGGTTACATGCGAAAGATGCTGAACTCTGTAAGGCTGCAGTTGAGCTTTCACACAGGCAGAAAGGAGTGTGAATCAATATTGGATTCCTTGAGCTATTATAGCTTGATATAGCCTGCCACCTTAAGACAGATTTTATAAATGATGGGTAACAAACCCAGGATAGACCCACACAAAGGTTCAGATCCTGTCAGGGGCGGGCGAGGCGCTTCTCGACCACCGCTGCTCCAGGCAAGGGACGCCATGATGAGTCAGCATGGTCCGTCTGGGATCAACTTGGAGTTTACTTCCGGTGAAAACAGTTAGCTCATTTCCTTCTTCTTTATTCCTTACAATTTAGTTGAAATGTGCGTGTGTGAGAGAGAAAGAAAGAGAGATAAATGAATATATATATATATATGATTATGCAACACGAATGACAAGTGCCACAAGGCACAAAACTTTAAAGCCGTGGACCAAGCATGTCCTACTACTAAGTAGGATATTGTTTTAAAAAATACGATGCTCCTTAATTGTCAAGCACTGTTTTTATTGTGTGTCATTTGACACACAACTATAAATATATATATATATATATATATATATATATATATATATTTAGAGAGAGAGAGAGCGAGCGAGAGAGAGAGCGAGAGAGAGAGAGAGAGAGAGAGAGAGAGAGAGAGAGAGAGAGAGAGAGAGAGAGAGAGAGAGAGAGAGAGAGAGAGAGAGAGAGAGAGAGAGAGAAGACGGGGCTGGCAAGGAGAGAGAAGCGAGAGAAGAAGATAAGGAAGGAAAAGAGAGAAAAACATACACTCAGAGAAAGAAAACATGTTTATGAGGATGGGACAAACAAATATGGTGATGCAAGGTAGCGAGATCGGAGAAGACTAGGATGAGAACAAAAAAGTTTGATCAGATCATTGAGCAGAGTGGAACAGTGAAGATACCCGACTGCCTCTCCTTTTCTCAGCTAAACAATTCTCGTGTGAACGGGAAAATTCTATTTCCATAATTATTCTGCATGCAACAGAGCTACTTGCTCTGTGTGAAGTACAAGCACCCTGGTCTGTCGAGTTACTGATCCTCTGCGGCTAGGTATGAGTTGGTTGCGTTCTAGTGTGTGTTGTTGAGTGAGTATCTTATTGACATCTAGAGACTTAAGCTTTGGAGCGGCGCCTAATCTGCTAGTGGTCTCCTTGCCTCCTTGTTCTTATCAAGGCTGAAAGAGAGACACAGGGATCACACGCTGTGAGTCAAAGTGTAAAGGAAAGAAAAGAAACGGAGGCACAAAATAACAAGAATATAAAGATGAGAGAAGAAGAAAGGAATAGCGGAAGAGAAAAAAAAGAGAGAAAGAGAGAGAGAGAGAGAGAGAGAGAGAGAGAGAGAGAGAGAGAGAGAGAGACAGACAGACAGACAGACAGACAGACAGTCATGTAGACAGACAGAGACAGAGAGAGACACAGAGAGAGAGACAGAGAGAGACAGAGACACACACAGAGAGAGAGAGAGAGAGAGAGAGAGAGAGAGAGAGAGACAGACAGACAGACAGATAGACAAACAGAGACAGAGACAGACAGACAGAGACAGACAGGCAGACAAAGAGAAAGAAACAGGATCACAGCAGGGAGGGAGTTTACGAAATCCAGGGGAAATCTAGAAATGAAAGGAACTGAAGGGAGAAGACGAGAAGAGAGGAAACATGACCAAGTGTGAGAATGGAAGAGGGGGGTGGGGGCTAAGGAAGGAACAGTTGGAGATTAGTGAGATTAAACACTGAATTTGTGAATTGGTGAGATTAAACATTGAGTTTGTGTATTGGTGAGATTAAACACTGAGTGTGTGTATTGACCACATTAAACACCGAGTTTGTGTATTGGTGAGATTAAACACTGAGTTTGTGTATTGGTAAGATTAAACACTGAGTTTCTGTATT
>JAWDGP010005358.1:0-10377 GCA_033675545.1 Elysia crispata | reverse complement strand
ATGTTTAGCTGAGTTCTTATGATTATTTGGACTTATTCTCTATCCAACTTTAAACTGATGATGAAAACTGATGCTTGTAAGTAACATATTGCCTAGCTTTTTAGCTATATTAATACTTTTTTTTTTAATTGAATTTGTCGCATGGGAAAATACGAGTCAGTATAAACGCTAGGACTCTGTTCAAACAACTGAAAGTCGTGAATGCAATCGATATAACTTTAAACATTATTGCTTTCGTATCTGTGCTTGACTTCTACCCTCTATTTTTGTCATAAATATTGAGAAAGCATGTGCTCTGAAAAGTTTATGTTTTCGAAAAGATCTCCGTTAAATAAGACACATACTTAAACAAGACACCAATTTGTCTTTTATTGGTTTATCTTTATTTCATGCGACAAGAGGGAACATTTCACTGACACATACAAAAATATTTCCAGGGTTTGCTGATAGAAACAGGTGTATTTCTCTCTGGTGTCCCACACGTAGCATCAGGCTCATAAAACCTCCCGGTGGTCCGGAGCTCTCTGGGCCTGCTGTTGACACGAGCTAATCATCGTGACCACTTCTGGTGGCATGTTCACCATAGAGAGAACTGGCTTGACTGTCGCTGGATCTCTCAGGTCATCCCAAACGCTCTGGAGAAGCGCTACGGCACTAGCACCGCAGACTGTTGACACGAAATTCACGCTGCATCTCTCAAAGACTGCTACGGCTTGACACAGGCCGTGCTCCATGATTTCGTGCAGGAATTGAGAGTAACAGACGTAGAATCGTATGCCGGTAGCCGTCTGAGTTTCTTTATCTTTGAGGCAGGAAGAAATCATAGCCGCTTGAACAATATGCTGAAGACTGTAGCGATTTAGATAGTTTGGAAATGTTTGTAATGTATCCAACTCATCAGAGGTTTCATTCTGCTTGAGCAACCTGGACTCGACCAGAAGAGCCGAGACCGCCAGCAGGACGGTCAGCGCCAAGCGTTTCATCGTGTCTTCAGGTTTAGATCTGCGCTGGAGAAATGGCAAAAAAACACCCGTAATTGAAATCAGTGGTCATGGTATTTATAAAAGCTGTAATGATTTAAAGGTGCTTTAAATTTTTCTGTGAGATAAAAATGGTAAAATTATAGCCTCCTGTCATAAATGTCTGATTGAGATTTCCTAATCAGTGAGGTATTTGGGTATTCAGCTCCATGGAAAAAAAGGTTACTTGGAAGAGAAGGGAGCGCTTCAAAATTACCACAGATTTAAATTGCTTCACTTTTTTACCAGATAACACTTCCCAGGTAACTCCTTTGAGAGTTAACTGATTACAGTGATAGCCAAAATTACGCTGGTATAACATGCACTAAATATACAGCTCGATTATAGTTGATTGTGAGCTGATTTTCTGTTTATAATCGAGTAAGAACAGAAAAAAAAGAAGATCATCAATACAAGAGGGTCCATTGACGGCCTCACAACACGCGAAAAGAATTCTTTATAAATACATTGGTTGACCTTAACAAAACTTGCTTGCATTTTTCATCTTTGAACTCTTGAATTTTTTCCTCTAACATAACACTGGTCATCCTCAAAGATCAAACTGGACACCATCTAACATAACACTGGTCATCCTCAAAGATCACACTGGACACCATCTAACATAACACTGGTCATCCTCAAAGATCACACTTGGCACCATCTAACATAACACTGGTCATCCTCAAACATCACACTGGACACCATCTAACATAACACTGGTCATCCTCAAAGATCACACTGGACACCATCTAACATAACACTGGATATTCTTTAACATAGTTCTAGACATCTTCCAACATGACACTGGACATTTTCTATCGTGACATTATATGATCTCCGTCTCTCTCTGTGTCTCTCTCAGTCTCTCTCTCTCTCTCTCTCTCTCTCTCTCTCTCTCTCTCTCTCTCTCTCTCTCTCTCTCTCTCTCTCTCTCTATCTATCTCTCTTTCTCTGTCTGTCTCTTTTTTCTAAAAAACTTTCATCTAATAGAAAAAACACTTTTTGAACGTTTCCAGCAGACTGACCCCTTCAGATATTTTCCTGTCTATCCTCGATCGTTCACTCACTGCGCCAAGTTTCTCTCTAGAAACTTCCACGTAATGCAGGATTGGTGGGGTCAAAGTTTATGGCTAATTTTTTTTTCAAATAAGTTTGTTTTAATTGCCTTCTGTTTCCTTTTTTTTTTCCTAAAGTTCAAGTAGAGATCTTTAAGAAATTTTTCTCTCGTTCTGTTTTCATTCTATCTTGAGAAGAAAACGTATACAAGTTACTTTACAAATGCCCTAGACATGTTGAATACTACTAAACCAGCTTTGAAATAACTGCACTTCGTGTGGATATTGCAGGATGGCAAATGGTTCTAAGTAAATATGTATGTAAATGCCAATCATAGATGAAAAATGATTTTAAATTTAGATAATACTTTTATTCCAAATGTATCATGATAAATAAATCAGAAAAATAAGAATTATATTAGCTTTCTTTACAAAACCTAAATCGAATTATAGATCGTTCATTATCATTGAGTTAAAATAATTAGGCAGATAAGATTTTCCGCAAGGCAGTAAAGATACGATATCTTAACTTCAAGCAATGACTTTTTTCCATTTTGTTTCCTCCACACTTAACAATAACTCGACGCATTGCTATGATGAATAAAAAGAGACGCACCCAGCATCCGGGTAGGTTTTTTCCCATGAAAACATACCCTGTAAACTGACTAGTTCAAACAGGGTCTTTTCAAAGAGAGTTTTCATATGAGTCTAGAAGCTAAAAATTTAAGGCAGCAAATCAAGGGCTGTTTTATAGTGAAGATTATTGAAAGAAAAAATTCTTTTCATTCCCACGGATATGAAAAATAAGCTGACCAATTATACAATATTAATTTATTGAAAAATTTTAGATTTAATCAACATCTTCAAAACATCAGGTTCGTTTTCAGCAACTTTGTTTAAAATGTTAAGACTTATTGATTTACTTTATTGAGAATTTTAAATTTTATTTTATAGCCTTCACTACGCACTGTAGTTAAGCAGTTGAATCACGTGATCTAAAGAGAATAGTAAAAACATTTAATACTTACGAAATTAATATTATTTTGTTATATTCGTCACCAGAAAACCATTTGATTAAACAGAAAGTTTCCAGACAGCTAACTTATATTGATAATGAAAGTGAGGTTCAACGTATAAGTTATAGAAAATTAGTCTGTTGACAAGCTGAATTCCTCATCATTAAGTAAAATTGTTGTTTTAATTTTAATTTTTTTTTTACTGCGTTGATGGTTATGGTAGATAGGTTTGTTTATTTTATTTTCACTTTTGTTTTTATTAATGCGCACCCAACTTGAATCAAACGCTACAAAAACATTCGTAGGGAAACAAGAGGAGTGAGAATTGAAAGACTTAGATCTCACAGTGTTAATGGCTGGCCACGTACAGGACAGGTGTGGTGTAGACAGAGCTATGACTGCGTTGTTTTTCTAAAAATCCACGAGGAGTAACAGGAGACATCAATCCAATGAGAAGTCAAGAATGCTTGAACATTGAGGTTACGACGTTCCAGATGTTCCTACAAAATCGTGCCGATGAAAATAATAGTGTGTTGGAATTGACAAAATCACATCTCACAGTTTTAATGACTCTACAAACATCGAATGAACTTAACTGATGTGGTTTCGACAGGTTCATGACTAAAATATTCGTATAAGAATCCAATCTATTCTTTAAAATCACTAACTTAGGGTTCTGTACGGAACGTAACATCATGGTTTTTTTTACGTTTTTTTGTTTGTTTGCCGTTTTGGATCCATGAAAATTTGGCAAGTTTTCACCACTGAATATGCTTCTATGCGACTAGTACTGAAAATAAATAAACAGAGGGATAAAGATAGTTTGATGGGGAGGGAGAGAGAGAGAAAGAGAGAGACCGAGACAGAGAGAGAGAGAGAGAGAGAGAGACAGACAGACAGACAGACAGACAGACAGATATTTTGATAGTAAACTGATTGTGAGAAAAAAATGTTAGATAGATAGAGAGTTCTGCATATTGACAATAAAATGGAGGAATAAAAAGACAGATAGTTATATTGAATATATATAGTTTGAAGATAAGTTGGAATAATTGATAAGAGTGCTCAACTGTGGGAGCATTTCATAGATATAGAAGATCTATACTACACAAGTGTGGTATGCAGAGAATTTGAGGTAAGATCTTCTATATCTATATTGAATATATATATATATATATATATAATTTATATATAGGTATAAGAGAAGCAGATACAACGCTAAATAGATAAGAAAGAGATAAGAAAAAAGAGAGAATGACAGAGCGCGAGAGAGAAAGAGAGACAGAGAGCGAGACAGATAGAGATAGAGAGAGAGAGAGGCAGACAGAGAAACAGACAGACAGAGAGATCGACAGACAGCGAGAAAAGGCATGGAAACTCTTGATTGATGATCTGACTTCGACCAATGGGTAAAAGATTTGGACTTTAGTCTGAGGACAAAGAAGGGTTTTTATACTTACAAAGGTAAGTTTGAACAAGGCCATGTGTCAAGAGGAGAGGTGGCTACGGCATCAACTCTAGAGAGGAGATTAAGTGTGTTTCGGATAAGTAAATGAATCAGTAATAATAACGATAATAATAATAATAATAATAATAATAATAATAATAATAATAATAATAATAATAATAATAATAATAATTATTATTATTATTATTATTATTATTATTATTATTATTATTATTATTATTATTATTATTATTATTATTATTATTATTATTATTATTATTATTATTATTATTATTATTATTATTAGTATTATTATTAGTATTATTATTATTATTATTATTATTATTATTATTATTATTATTATTATTATTATTATTATTATTATTATTATTATTATTATTATTATTATTATTATTATTTTACAATAGAAGAAGAAGAAGAAGAAGAAGAAGAAGAAGAAGAAGAAGAAGAAGAAGAAGAAGAAGAAGAAGAAGAAGAAGAAGAAGAAGAAGAAGAACAAGAACAAGAAGAAGAAGAAGAAGAAGAAGAAGAAGAAGAAGAAGAAGAAGAAGAAGAAGAAGAAGAACAAGAACAAGAACAAGAAGAAGAAGAAGAAGAAGAAGAAGAAGAAGAAGAAGAAGAAGAAGAAGAAGAAGAAGAAGAAGAAAAAGAAGAACAAGAACAAGAACAAGAACAAGAACAAGAACAAGAACAAGAACAAGAACGAGAAGAAGAAGAAGAAGAAGAAGAAGAAGAAGAAGAAGAAGAAGAAGAAGAAGAAGAAGAAGAAAAAGAAGAAAAAGAAGAAGAACAACAAATACAACAACAACAACAACAACAACAACAACAATAGCAACAAATATTAGAACTAGAAAAAGAAAATGAAAAAAAGTATTGGAAAAAGAAGAAGAGGAAAAAAGAACAATAACAACAACAACAACAACAACAACAACAACAACAACAACAACAGCAGCAGCAACAAGAACAACAACAAGAGCAAGAAGAAGAAAAAGAAGAAGAAGAAGAAGAAGAAGAAGAAGAAGAAGAAGAAGAAGAAGAAGAAGAAGAAGAAGAAGAAGAAGAAGAAGAAGAAGAAGAAGAAGAAGAAGAAGAAGAAGAAGAAGAAGAAGAAGAAGAACATTAAAAAAGAAAAACTTAACTTTAGTAACGAAATAAATATAAAATTAGCTGATTTATCAGATAACGTTTATAATTTTCTGAAGTAAATATATCATTTTAGACTTCAAATTTCAAAATTTGTACACCCATTCCCCTTAAAATAATGACCCTTTAAGAAGCCAAACATTTATAATAGCAAAAAGATTTTACCATTTCAATACGCATCATCTTAAAATTTTCAGCAGCAATATTGATTGCTGATACAATAATAACAACGACCATCATCATCATGATCGTCGTCCTTATCTCATAAAATTACCACCCATACTTTTTTCAGGATCTCCATCATCGTCTGCATCATTCTTCTTTCATCAATACTGATCCCCTTGATCACATGCATTATCGTCATAACATTTATCATGGACTCCATCATCACCTGGATCACCTTCCTTCCTTTTGTCTTGATATCCAGTATTCACTGCTTCATGAACCTTACATTTGTAATGAAATCAATTATTTCCTACATCATCATCCGTATTTTCATCCTGACAGCAGTCATCGATTGCATCATTAACCTTATATTTATCATGATATCCATTTTCGCCTTACATTTATTACGATCTTCGTTATCACTTGTATCATCATCTTCCATTTCTCTTGATATCCATTATTCTCTGCATCATCGTCCATACATTTATTATATCTATTTTTACCTGCATCATCACATGAATCACCATCGTTCCTAATATCATCAAATCTATTCATAGCTACATCATCAATTTTATATTTACCAAGATCTGAATCATCACCTGCATCATGAATTTCACATTTATAATGACATATATGTATATATATATATATATATATATATATATATATATATATATATATATATATATACACACATATATATATATATCATTATATGTATAATAATCCTTAATTTTTTCATGATATCCATCGTTTTCTGCATCATGAACCTTACATTTATCATATCCATCACTTCCTGCATCATGAATCTCACATTTATCCTGATATCCATCGCTTCTTGCATCATGAACCTCACATTAATTCTGATATCCATCGCTTCCTGCATCATGAACCTCACATTTATCCTGATATCCATCGCTTCTTGCATCATGAACCTCACATTTATCCTGATATCCATCGCTTCTTGCATCATGAACCTCACATTTATCCTGATATCCATCGCTTCTTGCATCATGAACCTCACATTTATCCTGATATCCATCGCTTCTTGCATCATGAACCTCACATTTATCCTGATATCCATCACTTCCTGCATCATGAACCTCACATTTATCCTGATATCCATCGCTTCTTGCATCATGAACCTCACATTTATCCTGATATCCATCGCTTCTTGCATCATGAACCTCACATTTATCCTGATATCCATCGCTTCTTGCATCATGAACCTCACATTTATCCTGATATCCATCACTTCCTGCATCATGAACCTCACATTTATCCTGATATCCATCGCTTCTTGCATCATGAACCTCACATTTATCCTGATATCCATCGCTTCTTGCATCATGAACCTCACATTAATTCTGATATCCATCGCTTCTTGCATCATGAACCTCACATTTATTCTGATATCCATCGCTTCCTGCATTATGAACCTCACCTTTATCCTGATATTCATCGTTCCCTGCATCATGAACCTCGCATTTATCATATCCATGGCTTCCTGCATCATGAACCTCGCATTTATCATATCCATCGCTTCCTGCATCATGAACCTCTCATTTATCATATCCATCGCTTTCTGCATCATGAACCTCTCATTTATCATATCCATTGTTTTTTGCATCATGAACCTCTCATTTATCATATCCATCGCTTCCTGCATCATGAACCTCTCATTTATCATATCCATCGCTTCCTGCATCATGAACCTCTCATTTATCATATCCATCGCTTCCTGCATCATGAACCTCTCATTTATCATATCCATCGCTTCCTGCATCATGAACCTCTCATTTATCATATCTATCGCTTCCTGCATCATAAACCTCTCATTTATCATATCCATCGCTTCCTGCATCATGAACCTCTCATTTATCATATCTATCGCTTCCTGCATCATAAACCTCTCATTTATCATATACATCGCCTCTTGCATCATTAACATCTCATTTATCATATCCATCGCTTCCTGTATCACGAATCCCTCATTTATCATATCCATCGCCTGTTTTATCATGAACCTCATATTTATCATATCCATTGTTTTTTTGCATCATGAACCTCACATTTATCATGATATCCATCGTTACCTATATAATCATCTTTCCTTTTATCATGATATCCATCTCCACTTGCATCATAATCTTTCTTTTTATCATGATAAACATTATTTTCTGCATGATCGCCCATACTTTTATATTCATATCCATCATCGCCTGCATCATCAACCTTACATATATCAAGATCTTCTTTATCGCCTGCATCATTATTTCTTTAATGATAATATCCATTCTTTTCTTTTTTGCGTCATCAACATAACATTTATCATGATCTCAATCATCGCCTGCATCATCATCATTTCTTTTATCATGAAATCCAATATCATCTACATCAATTCCCTTTCTTTTTTTCATGACTTGCCTCATTATTTACATAATACATCCTTCCTTTTATCATGATATCTGTCATCACCTGCATCATCATCCTTACATTTATCTTTATCTTCGTCCTTACTTGCATCATCCTCCTTGCATTTATATGGATCACTATCATCCTTCCTTTTTTAAAACATACATTGTTTTCTGCAATATCTACCATATCTTATTTTATTTTGACATAAATTATTCCCTCCTGAACCTTCCTTCCTTTTATCATGATGCCCATAGTTCCCTACCTCATCAACCTTACGTTTATCATGATCTTTATCATGAGCTGCACCAATAATCATGATTTTCTACGTAAGTATCATTTTCGACAAAATGTTCATCATTATCTACGTTATCCTCATCATCATCACCATCATAATCAGCATAATCATCATCCTATTCGTCATAATCATCGCAGTTCTCATCATCTCCATCGTCATTATCATTCACAAGATATAACACATCACCATTATTATAATCATGATCATAGTCATCATTATCATCGCAATGATCATCCTTATCTGTTCAAAGGTCATTGATCTTGAGACTCAATATAGAGCATAATTCTTTTTGGATTCTTGGAATTTCCATAAATTGGGGTATTCCACATTTTCTAACGGCTGTCTCAAGACGTGTGCTGCTTGTGGAATACTAAGAACAGGCTGAGAAACACATAAATATGTTCCTATTTACTATACTGTACTGTGCTATGTACTCTTGTTCTTGTTCTTGTTCTTCTTCTTCTTCTTCTTCTTCTTCTTCTTCTTCTTCTTCTTCTTCTTCTTCTTCTTCTTCTTCTTCTTCTTCTTCTTCTTCTTCTTCTTCTTCTTCTTCTTCTTCTTCTTCTTCTTCTTCTTCTTCTTCTTCTTCCTCTTCTTCCTCTTCTTCTTTTTAAAATATTTTTTTCCTTTTCTTGTTCTAGTTCTAGTTGTTGCTGTTGTTGTTGTTGTTGTTGTTGTTGTTGTTGTTGTTATTTTTGTTGTTCTTTTTGGTTCTTCTTCTTCTTCTTCTTCTTCTTATTATTATTATTATTATTATTATTATTATTATTATTATTATTATTATTATTATTATTATTATTATTATTATTATTATTATTATTATTATTATTATTCTTCTTATACTTCTTCTTCTTCTTCTTCTTCTTCTTTTTAAAATAATTTTTCTTCTTTTTCTTGTTCTAGTTCTAATTTTTCTTCTTCTTCTTCTTCTTCTTCTTCTTTTTAAAATATTTTTTGTTGTTGTTGTTCTTGTTCTTGTTGTTGTTCGTGTTGTTGTTGTTGTTGTTGTTGTTGTTGTTGTTTTTTTTGTTCTTCTTCTTCTTCTTCTTCTTCTTCTTCTTCTTCTTCTTCTTCTTCTTCTTCTTCTTCTTCTTCTTCTTCTTCTTCTTCTTCTTCTTCTTCTTCTTCTTCTTCTTCTTCTTCTTCTTCTTCTTCTTCTTCTTCTTCTTCTTCTTCTTCTTTTTCTTCTTCTTCTTCTTCTTCTTCTTCTTCTTCTTCTTCTTCTTCTTCTTCTTCTTCTTCTTCTTCTTCTTCTTCTTCTTCTTCTTCTTCTTCTTCTCATTCTTCTTCCTCCTCTTCTTCTTCTTCTTCTTCTTCTTGTCTTTGATGCTATTGCTGTTGTTGTTTCCTAGAACTCATAAAGAAAGGATTAAATTTAGAGGGATTTTACTTTTGTAAACTTATGGAACAGTCAGCTGTGAGTGAATTGTAATGATGTCATGAATTTTGCTTGTGGACGAGAGTGTTATGAGGTTTTAACAAACTGGACTTTAGGTATAAACCGTGGAAACTGGAAGGATCAGAGAGATTTGCAAGAGACAGAGACAGAGAGAGGGAGAGAAAGAGAGAGAGAGAGAGAGAGAGAGAGAGAGAGAGACCATCAGAAACTCCGGTCTCCTTGAGCCTTGTAAGTATTTGTAGATTATGACTAATATCGATAGTGATAATAACATTTTTTTCCATTTGCAACTGATTTTCATTTTATCTTTTCCAAGCTTCAAAATATCATCACTGGCTTTAATTTTTTTCAGTGTTACTGTGTGCAGTGGATTTTTTTCTCCGCTAGGTTAACAGCCTT
>JAWDGP010005357.1:5000-13624 GCA_033675545.1 Elysia crispata | reverse complement strand
GACTCATCGCATCGTGTGCTTGTCGATGCTGTCTGCTTAGATGACTTAGTGCCATACGCCAAAAAAAATCTAAGCATATTCCTCAAAATGGATAACGAAGGCGCCGAAGCGCATGTCCTTCGTTGTTGCCGACCATTTCTTCTCCGCTCTAGACGTTCGAGTGGTACTTTTGGAGATCTTGCTGCAGCGCTACTCTGGCAGCATGGGCGAAAATGACAGGAGTTTTTCCAAGACATAATCTGTGGCCGTCAGAACGTCAACGTACGAAGCGGTCTTGGACCAGAGTCCTTCTGGCCTGATAATTGACGGGCTGGGTGCTCGAGACTTGGCTGGAATAAGAAAAAATAAGGTAGTCATCAATGGCCCGAAACAATCTGAGGGGTAATGAGAGTTCTTCCTATTAAAAGTTGAGCAGCGCTGAACATGATCGTATGATCAAGTTGTCGCTTTACCAACAGAGCTGTTTGCATACACCCCGAAAGATTCATGTGGTGCTCATTTTACTTTAAATATTTTTGGTTTTGTGGGTGTGTCAGAAAGAGAGAGAGAGTTTGTGTGTGTGTGTGTGTGTGTGAGAGAGAGAGAGAGAGAGAGAGAGAGAGAGAGAGAGAGAGAGAGAGAGAGAGAGACAATCAGATAGACAGATATAGAGACAGACAGAAAAGAGAAGAATGATAACTAATTTTAAAACAACTGTTGGCGGACACTTTAATGTTTTTCGAAGCCAAGCGCAACTAGATCTATTGAAGTGCAACGTCATGAAGGTACGAGATACCTTTCTTTCTTGTGCATCATTTTGTTTTTACTTTATTTTTTGGGGGCATGTTCAGCTATTAGTGAATGTACACTAAAATTTGTGCAATTTTGTGCATTTTATTTGAATATATTAAAATGCCTTGCTTTGGCGCATTTTTAAAAAAAAGTATGCAGTCGTTCACAAATTCAATAAATCCATGAATGCCTACGCCTTCTACTATCATGCTTAAAAAAGCAGTTTAATTGGTCAAGTTTATATGATGACATATTATGATGACTTCTTTAAATCTATCAATTTTCGTGTTAAGAAACGAAATTTTTTATGAGGCCTTTTTTTTTGTGTTTTTGCAGCATGACCGTGAGGATATGCTATTTAAGATGTCAATTGTAGTTGTTAATGTTTTTTTTTTCTTCGGGGATTTTTGTTGGCGGATTTGAAAAACACAATAATTCCTTTTCTTGTTTTGTGGGGGCCACCTACTACAACCTCACCATTTATTTCAGGATGCTCGCTATGTAAAAATGAAAGTCTTTTGACCTTGGCATTTTCAAGTGTTGTCACTAGTTTTCAGTTGTTTTTTTTAAATCATTACTTCTTGATCTTCATTTTCTTCTTCTTTTTCTCTTGAAAACATCTAATATTTTCAGGCATCATTTTTGCTTTGTTACTTTTCATGAGCCTTTTTCCTGGTGATATTGCGCATCAATGGCCGCTATATTAGAACTTTCTTATTGTTAGGACTAACATAGCCAAGCTGTTTTGCATGAATGTTCCCTTACTCCTCTGTAATTTCGAGGAAAACAACAGTCAACCTTCTCTCATGTTGGGTACACATTTCCCCCTTTTTTTTTCGAAAAGATTTATGTCTTTGACGATTAAGTCCTGGGGTACTTGCAGTTTCTGAATCTATGCTTGGACATTTTGTTGTCACTGCTGTGGTAGTCTCAGTGTAGTTGACCGCCGTGGTGTTGGACTCTACTGCGCTGAGTTTGTGACACTGTCCTTCTGCACGCAGAAGAGCAAAAAAAAAAAAAAAAAAAAAATTACATATCATAGAACAACGAATTTAAATGAAAAACTGTAGTCTTGGTTCCAAGAGCAAAAAACACATGTTTATGTCCAGAATTTGAGCATGCTATGATCAATAATTTTGAAGGAAAAATGATAACTTGTGAACTGGAACTGGTCGATATTTTTATCTTTTTTATATCAGCAGTGTTTGTATGACAATAATAAAAATGCATTTATAAAAGTGATAACCAGTGTCATCTCTTTACCCTGAGGCCATAATAATAATAAATATCACAAACCTTTCATTTTTTTGCGTCCAGGGTAAAGAGATGACACTGGTTATCACCTATTAAATGCATTTTTATTATTGTCATACATTAACACTGCTGATATAAAAAGATAAAAGTATCGACCAGTTCCATTCACAAGTTATCATTTTTCCTTCAAAATTGTCTGATCATAGCATGCTAGAAAATTCTGACATAAACATGTGTTTTTTGCTCTTGGAACCAAGACTACAGTTCTAAATTTAAATTCGTTGTTCTATGATATGTAATTTTTTTTTTTTTTTTTTTTTTTGCTCTTTGTCTTTTAAATGCGTGCAGAGGCCCAGTGTCACAAAACTCAACACAGTGGAGTCCAACACGCGGCGATCAACTCACTGAGACCTCACAGCAGTGGTAACAAAAATGTCCAAGCACAGATTCAAATCGCAAGTATCTCTGAACTTAATCGTCAAAGACATAAATCTTTTCGAAAAAAAGGAAATAGTGTACTTAACATGGGAAATGGTGATTCGCGTTGACTGTTGTTTTCCTCGAAATTACAGAGGATTAAGGAACATTCATGCAAACAGCAACTATGTTAGTCCTAACAATAAGAAAGTTCTAATAGAACGGCCATAGATGCGCAATATCCTTTGGAAAAGGCTCATGGAAAGTAACAAAAGTAAAATGATCACGCAAGTATAGATGTTTTCAAGAGAAAAAGAAGAAGAAAATGAAATTTCATATTATTTTCATGAAAGAATTGATTTAAAAACAACAACAACTGAAAACTAGTGAGGACGTGCTGAAAATGCAAAGGTTAAAGACTTTCGGTACACATAGCGAGCATCTTCAAATAAATGGTGAGGTTGTAGTGAGTAACATTTATAAAAACAAGAAAGGGAATATTGTGTTTTTCAAATACAACAAATATCGCAGCTGGATCTTATAAACAAATCGAAAAAAAACATTAACAATACAAAAGACATCATAAATAGCATATCCTCACAGTTATGCTGGTTAAAGATAAAAAAAAAAAAAGGCTATAAAATTTCGTTTCTTTTTAACACGAGGGTAATAGATTTAAAAAGTCATCATAATGTCATCATATAAAAACGACCAATTAAATGCTTTAGAAAGCATGATAATAGAAGGCGAAAAGACTCATGGATTTTATTGAATTTGTGAACGACTGCGTACTTGCTTTTTTAAAAAATGCATAAAGCAAGACATTTTAAACATTCTCGCATAAGAATGCAGTAAATCTATTGTTCTAATTTTTAATGAACATTCCTGCTTTCTTTTGTTTATACCCCCCAAAAAATAAAGTAAAAACAAAATGATGCACAAGAAAGAGCGTATCTCGTACCTTCTTATCTTTGCACTTCACTCCATCTAGTTGCCTTGGCTTCGGTAAACATAGAAATGTCCGCCAATAGCTGATAAAATTAGTTATCATTCTTCTCTTTTCTGTCTGTCTCTATATCTGTCTATCTGATTGTCTCTCTCTCTCTCTCTCTCTCTCTCTCTCTCTCTCTCTCTCTCACACACACACACACACACACACACATTCTCTCTCTCTCTTTCTGACACACCCACAAAGCCGTACATATTTAAAGTAAAATGAGCACCACATGAATCTTTCAGGGTGTATACGAAACGGCTCTGTTGGTAAAGCGACAACTTGATCATACGATCATGTTCAGCGCTGCTCAACTTTTAATAGGAAGAACTCTATTACCCTCAGATTGTTTCGGGCCATTGATGACTACCTTATTTTTTCTTATTCCAGCCAAATCTCAACACCCAGATAACTGATTTCTTCAACCCTGCAGGGTTTTGCAATTAACAATTCATCTGACCTTTATCCAGTACATATTATCAGGCCAGAGGGACGGCTCTGGTCCAAGCATACTTCGTCCGTTGACGTCTTCTGACGGCCACAGATTATGTCTCTGGAAAAACTCTGTCATTTCGCCCATGCTGCCAGAGTAGCGCTGCAGCAAGATCTCCATTTGCACCACTCGCACGTCTAGAGCGGAGAAGAAATGGTCGGCACAACGAAGGACATGCGCTTCGGCGCCTTCGATATCCATTTTGAGGAATATGCTTAGATTTTTTTTGACGTATGGCACTAAGTCATCTAAGCAGACAGCATCGACAAGCACACGATGCGATGAGTCATCAGCCTGTGAAGGCCTCGAACTGCGGCTAAGTGTCTGATAATCAAATGGGAGCTCTTTCACTTCCATCCCTCCCAGATTTGGCTCGTCAGTGATATCCACAAACATCCTTATGCGTTTACTGTAGACTGCATTATGGAGACTTGTGATCAACTCAGAAAATAAAACAGGTCGGGGCGGTGTTTTCTCGGCTTCGTGGGCTCGTATCCTAAATTTCGCAGCGTCATCATTCCTGGTTTTGGCTAAAAATTGTAATAGATCCTCCAAATCATCGGCAGGCCCCTGTTCAAGTGCTGCTCGGTCGTTGGTGAGTACTGCAAGCTGCAGAAGGGCCAGGTTTGCTGGCAGAGCATCTACGGCTAGCACAGGGCGACCTAACCTGGCAGCCAGTAGAGTATAGACACCGGTATTGCAGCCGAGGTCAACTAGTTGGCTTTTTGGGGAATGCTGTAGGATAGAGAAGTTGAAATTATTAATCAGAATGTAATAAAAAAAAGTAGTGAAAGAGAAAAAGTTATTAAGCGGTCATTGTAGTGTTAGAAACTGTTTGAAAATCTTACTGGCTAACAGATGGGCCGATTATTTTGGGTATTGGTGATTTTTACAATCAAAGATCTCCATAATTTTCGATGATCACAGGGCGAAAAGTGGACAGACGCAGTTAAAAAAATGGCAAAAGAAATGAAAAGGACCCCCTCCAAATAAAATTCTTTGAGTAAAAAGCCTTTGAGTAGAAAATAATTATATATATATATATAAAAAAAAGAAGTAACCAAAGAATCAAAGATAAAATTCGCTCATAGTCACATGTTCATTAAAGATAAAGAGAAAAGATAAAAAATGTATGGAATTACAAAGTTAACAACAATAACACTACAATAAAATAAAAACACGAGATACACTTGATTATATTTCCTACTATTTTCAAATTCAGTTGTTCGCATTTATAAATATGAAACAAACAGTACACGTGCGAGCAATCAATACACCCAAGCCTATACACTCTTGCACATAAACAATCACGCGTAACAGACATGCACTCTGTTATTGCAGTAGATTAAAAGGTCTCTTTGGCACAATTTTGATTCAGATAAATTTCGTGATGTGGAGATTGAAGATTTCCTGAATAACCAAGTTCTAGTCTTATTGTATTTACTCTATTAAATACTTTTCTTGTAAATATTGGGTTTTCATTTTTCACTTTTTGATTTCTACAATGAAAGCTGAGGTCGTTGAACAACAACAACAACAACAACAACAACAACAACAACAACAACAACAACAAAAACAACAACAACAACAACAACAACAATAATAATAATAATAATAATAATAATAATAATAATAATAATAATAATAATAATAATAATAATAATAACAATAATAATAATAATAATAAGAAGAAGAAGAAGAAGAAGAAGAAGAAGAAGAAGAAGAAGAAGAAGAAGAAGAAGAAGAAGAAGAAGAAGAAGAAGAAGAAGAAGAAGAAGAAGAAGAAGAAGAAGAAGAAGAAGAAGAAGAAGAAGAAGAAGAAGAAGAAGAAGAAGAGGAGGAGGAGAAGGAGGAGAAGGAGGAGGAGGAGGAGGAGAAGCAGGAGGAGGAAGTCGAAGAAAAAGGATGACGAGAAGAAAAAAGGAAGTCGAAGAAAAAGGATGAGAAGAAGAAGAAAGCGAGCATTTTTAAGAAATTTTTTTTTTAATTATCGGAGCTCAAGAATTACATGTACAAGAAGGAAAGTATTGATATTTTAAAACTAAAGAGGTGAGAAGAAATGGAACAGAAATTACATTGGAAAGTGAGAGAGAGAAAGAGAAAAATAGATAGAGAGAAAGAGAGATAGAGAGATATAGATATGTAGATAGATAGATAGATAGATAGATAGATAGAGAGAGAGAGAGAGAGAAAGAGAGAGAGAGAGAGAGAGAGAGAGAGAGAGAGAGAGAGAGAGAGAGAGAGAGAGAGAGAGAGAGAGAGAGAGAGAGAGAGAAGATTAGGGTGAGGGGAAGGGGAGGAAGGAAGGGAGGGGATTTTATGACCTAATGTTTTTATTTATAATCTACCGACCATAGGCAGGATCAAATGAGGTGTGAGAATAAGGGTATGGGGGTGTAGGAAAAAAAATCATGCTTCACTGCCATGGCTGACGAACAGGTCAATCTCGTAGTGTTGATTGACAATTTAGGAATGTCTTCGCAGATCGCACAACTGAGAAAGTGTGGAACTCGATCTTCGACTAGGGCACGTGTTGGGAATGTGTGTGTATGTGTGTGTATGGAGAGGTTATGAAACGATTGGATACAACGCCGACAGTCCTTTTCTTAATTACAACCTATAGGCTATCTCTGTCATAAAATTCCTCGGGAGACTTAGCGTATCAAAAAAAAAAAAAATAAAAATGAAAGTAATAGACAGACCAATGAATGCAGATTTATTGTTTTGAGTGCCGTGGGCGAAACTTCTTGAAGTTCTTCATTACAACAAAAGCTGTTCCTATGTTCGGATTATCAATCGATTGGTCTGAAAATTGCGTTAAGCGCAAAATACAGGGTACAATTTTTGGGTTCAAAGTGGGTATGCGGTAAGAGAGGGGTGGGTGGAAATAAAAAGGTAGATTGGAGTAAATGTTGACTTAAGATATGTTGACTCTTCTATTTCTAGTCATGTCCTGCCCTCAGGAAAAAAGAATGTTTCAGAACGTATTTTATGTGTCTTTCCAAACGAGATTTGGAAATTTAAAATGAGGCCATGGTAATATTTTATAAGAGCTTTAGATGGATCCACAAATACATGAAAGTGAATCACAGAATGTTTACTAAAGGCAATTTTAGGAAAATAGAATTCCACAAGCATTTAAATGACTAAAAGTAACATTAAAGTATAAAAAGAAGAGAGAGAGAGAGAGAGAGAGAGGGGTGGGGGGGGGGGGGGAGGCAGAAAGGAGTACCTTTCTTTGAATCTAATTTTAAAACTTCCGAGACAAATTTTGTTCTTTAAATTTTCTCCTTGTAGATGATGCAGACACTCCCACCACCCCACTCCAACCCTATACGCCCTCTTTTCTATTCCCCGCCCCAACCAGAAACAAAGGGGAAAAGGGGAGATAAATTTAGTGTTAATAATATAACAGACCCACCTCTAGAAAGGTTTGCATCTGATCCAACAGATCGGGCTCCCAGTTACCGAAATCCCGCAACTGGTTGGAGATGACATTATCCTCTCTGCGGGAGTGGACGCAAACCTTGGTTGGCGGTTGCAAGGGTCGCCGGAAGCGTAGGGTGATGCACTCAGGCAGCACATGATCCTCCTCAATAAGGTCTAGAATTGCACCAGGATCGTACGGCACTTCTTTCTTCCCCGTCTTTTGCTGACTATTTCTATGGTTGCGCTGCAAGTGAGACTCTTTGTTTTCCCAAAATCTATTAAAATTTTTAAAGTTGTGGTTTTTCAGTGTAAAGAGTCTGACCTTGGCTTGTGATATTCTTGGTACCGGTATAGTCGTTGTATTATTGATTATGTGCGCTCTAATTTCTAAGTAAATAGGAAACATGCGTAGAATGTGTGTTTGTTCATCGGGAAGGTTTCGTTTCTCGACGATATGTCCGGATCTTGAAGTTGGCTCACCGACCCTCAGCTTTCGAGAGAGTTCCTGGAATGACAGGTCCGTCTTCTTGTACTTGTCATGGTCATGTTCTGAGCTTTTGCAACAAAGCCACTCAACTTTGGGAAGATGAAGGGTCACAAGAAATAGCACGCAGACAATTAAGAACGCTTTCAGATGCTTATGAACCAAACTTTTGATGATAGTGAAAATTTTGTATGCATCGCATAGCTTTAAACTCGTGGACATTCTAGCACATTTAATACTTGACTTTGGGGAGCCTTTAGAGGAGATAACTCATGTCGATTGAAAAGTCCTACTTATCGTGATTTTTACAGTACCGTAGCTGGAACACGGTGGTGGTTAGTGATAGAATTCCTCAATAAAGTGCCTTTCATATCAAGTAAGGAATGGTTGAAAATAAATAAAAAAATATGACAAAGAACATACACTTGGTGTTTTGGTTTATATGTATATAGAACCTAGACGCCAGAACACACTAACAGTTTATAGTTCTAGAGGCTAACATTCAACAGCATGTCTAGGATTTTGATTACTCATGAGCGCAAAGAGATCATTGTTAAAACTCTAAAATAACTGACTGATTCAAAAATTTTTCGTTAAAGATGCAAACGAGTTGGTTAAAGCTTGCGAAAGTCAATATAATTATGCCATGTGAGACTTGAGTCAGCCATTCTTTCGATGAACACAATGAATTGAGCTTTCGTAAAACTTAAATTTGCTTGAATCTACATGTATTCATTAACGTTACTGGACACTCCGTGTAAGCCTACAACTTAAAACATCAC
>JAWDGP010005355.1:0-48923 GCA_033675545.1 Elysia crispata | reverse complement strand
GCCTTTATAGATATAATCATTTTAAGCCACCGTCTGGCTGGACGGAACTAAAAGATAAGACCTGAAACTCACCTAAGGACACCATTATGGACCATCCTTGTTCTTCCTGAGCTCTTCAGTAGGAAGTTTCGTATCGAGAGGCTTCTGGTCTTTTCTGTCGCGTCCACTCTCTAATTCTTTCTCAATTTTGACTCTTCAATCTGCATGACTGTAAGGGTTTATTGTGCGGATATGCTCTTTTTCAGGCTTTAAGTTCAAATTTGACGAAATCATGAAAAAAATCAGTGGCGCAATCGACAGTATTTTGCTGAAATTTCGTAGTTTTTAATAAACCTTTCGTTACTCTGCACCTTGTTTTTCTCTGTTGATAGATTTAGATGTTGTCTTGTGTGTGTTTTGTTTATCTCTTTTATCGCACAAAGCAGCAATTAGAAAATAATAATAATAAAAACACGTTTTACACCACACAAAACCATTATTCTAAAGAGAGCATTCTCCAGCTTTCCATAAACATGATAGATAAATAAATCAATATGTACTTAATCTGAACTTGGGCGTTCTAAATAATTATGACAATTAGTATTAAATCCAACTTTAAGCATTCTAAAGAATTTGCCAATGAGAACTTAATTAGCACAAAATCCAACCTTCAGCGTTTTAGACATTTATATCACTTAGTACTAAATCCAACCTTAAGCTTTCTCGAGATATAATACTAAATCCAACCTTAAGCGTTGTAGAGGTTTATATCAATTAGTACTAAATACAACGTTAAGCGTTCAAGAGATATAATGCTAAATACAATCTTAAGCGTTGTAGAGACTGATATGAATTAGTACTAAATCCCACCAAAAGCGTTTTAGAGATTTATATCAATTAGTATTAAATCCAATCATAAGAGTTTTAGAAATGTAATACTAAACCCAACCCTCACCGTTTTAGAGACTGATATGCATATTACTAAATCTTACCCTAAGCGTTTAAGAAATTTAAATCAATTAGTACTAAATCCAAACATAAGAGTTCTAGAGATTTAATACTAAACCCAACCTTAAGCGTTTAAGAGACATATCGATCTGTACTAATTCCAACCTAAGCGTTTTAGAGATTTATATCGATTTGTACGAAATCCAACCATACGATCTCTAGAGATTTAATACTTAACTCAACCATAAGCGTTTTAGAGACTTATATCGATCAGTGCTAATCCAACCTAAAGCGCTGTAGAGAATTATACCAGTTAATCTTCGACGAGTTATACGAATTAATAATAAATCGAATCTTAAGCGTTCTAAGGAATATTAGTAGTAAATCCAAATCTAATAAACGTCTGGCATTTCTTGTCCTCTGTGAAACTAGTGTATGACCCCGGTCCTCCCGACATACAGGTCAGAAGGTCAGAGTTGAAGACTGCCACCCTACAGCTACTGTCTTGCCCACACATCATGACGCACTCCAGATAAGAAAAAACTGCGACTTCAGCTAGAACCGGACTCAATTCACTTGGCTTCTGGCCGTGCGCTCTTTTGCCAAAGGCCTCCGTGGGTAAATTTTTGTCTTGTAAAAAAAGAGGGAGGAGATGGAGTGAATAAGAAAAAGGAGGGGTATAAATAGAAGGGAAAACTAAGTTCATGATCTCAGTATCTTTTTTGTAAAGGAAAAAAAATCCATTTCTTTATTAACTTCATAAGAACTGACCTTTAAATAGCTTGGCTTGTGTTTGGAACGAAAAACAAGGCTGCTTTTTGTCCTCCGATATCTTGAGACATGCCGAGAGTCGTGATGCTGTCGCGAACGTATATTTATACATATACATATATAATATATATATATATATATATATACACACACACACACATATATATATATATATGTGTGTGTGTGTGTGTGTATCATATATACATCATGTACTCAAGTTTTGCAACAATTTGTTTTTTTCTAGGGGGATTTTCCATAGGGATATCAGCCTTGTCCTCCGTTTGAAACTTGATCTAAATTTCCACAACACTTTTCTTATTGCCTGGTGAATTTTGTTAATTAAGAAAAAGATGAAGCCACCAACTCCTACTGGGCCTCAGAGAAGTGATGTGACCATAGATTGAGAAGTGATGTGACCATAGATCGAGAAGTGATGTGACCATAGATCGAGAAGTGATGTGACCATAGATCGAGAAGTGATGTGACCATAGATCGAGAAGTGATGTGACCATAGATCGAGAAGTGATGTGACCATAGATCGAGAAGTGATGTGACCATAGATCGAGAAGTGATGTGACCATAGATCGAGAAGTGATGTGACCATAGATCCGCTACTAGAAGTATCAGAAACCGTGATTTTCACTTTCTGAGGAACAATCTACTGCCTTGGTTGTCCGCAAACATTGGCCAAGCATAGTAGACGATCTGTGAGATTCACATTGATTCACCTACCGCACAGGGGCCAGTTATCTTGCCGAAATCAAGTATCATGTTTGCTTATGGGGTATTAAGTTTTCTTGGCCACTGACCTATCTTATCGAATACCTGATAAATGTAAGACTGGTATATATACAAGTATCGATTAGTGAAATCTGATGATTTTAGAAGCGAGACCAATATATATCCGTGTGAAGTGTTCACAGTGGTGTAGAAACCACAATAATGACGGAAACATTTTCCACCCACGACCTACAAGACTCAGTATGTATCTAACTGAGTCACATTGTGAACATTTTGACAATGATGGTTTGATAATGGTAGGTCGATTTATCGAGTGCATGATACATTTCTTGCAAATTATTACATGCCCAATCATCCATGAGCAGTGATGATGTCAGGGATTGAGACTAAGCAGATGATAATTATGTGGTGGTGGTCATATTGGTGATCATAATGATGATAAATAAGAAAAGTTTAATATGAACTATTCAAAACAACCCAATAGCTAAAGTTGTTAAAAAAAAAGTAAACAAAATTAACGGAGTTATGAAACGAGAAAAGCGTAATCAATAGTATATTGGTAAACAGAAAAGGAAACTAATAAACTAATAAACAAAAAAGGTGAAACAGCACCAGAAAGACGGAAAAGAAAAAAAAAAAAAGAAAAAGCACAGGAGCGACAGCTGTGACAGTTCACCAAGAGTCTTACGGTTTCCACACAATGCTCTTTTCCTGTTATCTCCTCTGGTCTTCCCAAATTGAAAGTCACTTGACAAACGCCCTCTGATCTTTGTTTTAGGATCCGAAGACAGATCCGTCCCATCGACGGTGGGGAGATCTGAAGCCGGGTGTGTCCCATCCGCCCAGGTCATTAGTCTTGACTTCACGTCTATGGCGAGCCCCACATAGATGATTTCTTTTGGCAAATCCCTGGTATTAAAGGAGAGAGAGAGAGAGAGAGAGAGAGAGAGAGAGAGAGAGAGAGAGAGAGAGAGAGAGAATGAATATCGTTGTGTTTAATTATTTAAACGGGTGTTTTAAATAAACCTAAAAGTAACGTGCACCCTACATGTCTTTCTTTAGATCAAGTCCAACGAGTCTGGTAAAGAAGAGCAGGGTTACATGGGTGATGCCCAATACTCACGCATTGGATCAGCACCTGCTCTCGTACAGGCTTTGAATGTGGTGAATGAAGAGAAAACCAGTGGAAAACTTTCAAGGAAGACAGAGGGATAGCTGTGGTATCTCGGCTCCACTACAGTTCTTGTTTTCTCCGCTCTCATAGCTTTCTGACCCCGATTATCTTATAGTGTTACAATAATAGAACAAGCAACTAAAGTGGTATCAAATGCTATAATTCATGATCTGAAAGTATAAAAAAAGTTTTATTTTAACTTATTATTGACACATATAGTCAGTGTCATTCATTTCCTCATTGTTACTGTAAAGGAACTTTATGTCCTGTGCCTCACTGACTTTAGCCAAGCTCATCCACTTTTCCATTCCTTTTTTTCTTCCTCTTGGGTCCCGTAGATGAATTTTTTTTGTATGGAAATCTTGTTAGGGTTTCCGTGTTACCCCTTTGTCATGACTCCCTCTTTATTCTAGCTGTTTGCTTTGGAAACGGCACGATTGCCGTAAGTAAAATTGAAAAAGAAAATAGCTTCTTTAGTGTTGCTACGAAACTTTTCTGCTGGGAATATGGTGCTGACGGCAGCATTGGGTTGCTGATGGTGTTGGTTGCTGAGGAATGGTGTTATGATTCAGCAGAAGACTCAGGCAATGCAGATAATCCGGTGAATAAGTTAGGCTTGATGGATGATCCAATGGATGATTTAGCCATGTCAAATTATCCAATGAATGCCGTATGGTATTTTAAACTCTTATCTGGGAAGACACCCAGCGGTAGATTTAAGCGAAATTGTCCAATGTTATCGGTCTTTTGTCACGCGCTTCTTCCGAAGGAAACTTTTCAATCGTGGGATCTTACTTAGAGTTGAGACTGACTACATCCACCTTTTAAAAGGTAAACAAAATACGTCCTTGGCGTTGCGAAGTCGATACTTGTTTTGTAACAGTGTTTTGTCAATTACCCAGTTTGTACAAGTTTAAATAGCTCCTAATAATGAGCTAGAAGAGACTGCAAGATCAACCAGATATGTAGAGAGTACCAAACTTTTCCCCCTTCTCTGTGAAATACAATCCCTCTGGCAAGGGAATGGCAGTTTTATTTCACTTACTTAAATCTGTTTTTCATTCCGAATTGTACCTGACTTTTCCTTGATACCCGAACCCTAATATTTTTCTAGAATCAAAGACTTTTCGATAGATAGACATTCCATTAACTGACGTGAAATTTTTGTGTAAGTGATTCTAAACATTTGTAATGTTCTAAAATGCTTTTATTCTTTTTTGACCAGCATGAAATAGAAAACTTTGGAAGCTATAACGTTGTATTCCTTATGATTGAAAATGAAAAAGCCTATCAGGTTGAACAGAGTTTTATCACTTAGCTACGTCAATGAGAAAAATATTTATTAGAAGAAACATCATCTGTTGGAAAAAGCCTCGTCTGTAAACATTTGACCATGAAGCTGTCAAGAATAGTTGGAGAGCTTTAAGAAATCCCAGTCTATTTTGAGTGCTATAAAACGTTTATGAACGCATAGTTACGAACCGTGAATTTCTACAACGTAGATAAGTGTACCTTAAGGCCTTTTTAGCGCCCACATGGCCTTAAATAGAGCATTTTGAAAGATATTTGACTAGGGTGGGTAAGTTCAGAATTGGCCGTTTTCTCTTAGTTGCGCACACATGAAAGATTGTATTAGCAGAAGTGCCAACAGCTTTTGTCCCTCAGACATTTTAATTCTGTCGCCAAAATCCATCAATAACACAGAGTACTTCATCCAGGAAGAACTGGATAATTCAGCCATGTCAGTTACTATTTCATACACTCAGTTGCTTCGCGCATTCCTGGCTTTGTCAAAAAGTCACACACAAAGAAAAAAATTTTCTTCCCGAATCTGACAATTAATGGGTTTAACTAAAGACGTGATGTTTCTTTATTATTAAAAAGGCGTGAATATGCGCCTCTTCCTCTTGTTGGTATTGCACAACTAAATGATTAGTCTAGATTTTAAAAAGCCAATTATACACCATAGCTAATTTGGTACTAAATTTCTAAAATAAAAGAGCGATTTTAAGCTAAGAGATTTCAAACTAAGATTGGGTTTTTCTTCATTGTTTCCACGCTGGTTACAGAAGGCTGGCGTAGTTAAAGTTATTTAGCAAGCCTTATTTTAGGAGTGAGACTTTTTCAAACTCTCACTACGTAAAAAGAGAAAAACACAAACAAACCTATAAGAGAGGGAGTATATACAAAGAGGAAGCGCCGTTGACAAATGTGCTCTAGACTTTATGGCCCATTTCGATATACTGACTTATTTTCAGCCCCTTGTATACTTATACTCTTTGAAATAAAGGATGTAGGTAAGTTATCCTATCTCTAAGATTCATCAGGAGTAAAAGATCTAGATTATTTTCCTTTGTGCCAACCTATAGAACAATATTTTGAGGTTATCATTCTGTTAGTATCTATGGCCGACGATGTGGTGTTCACATTTTACTTTCTAATAAGTTCCGTTGTATACACGGTATTATATATTATTGTGGTCAATCATGATCATGATTCATGTAGTCAGAAAAATCAGTAATATGCCGTCAAGGGTTCAGAACGATTGTTAGAAAAAAAACTAGTGACATATGACCTACCTTCAGCACCTTAAAACGGGTGTAAGTAAAACCCAATTGTATGTCCTCAAAGGCTTAAAAAGTGTGTCAGAAAAAAAAAATCTGGTAGCATAGAGCCTACGCTCAGGAGCTGAAAACGGGGGCAAAAAGATATCGATAAAAGTACAGTGCCTTTGGCTAAATTAACTTAAATGTAAAAACAAATTGTTATTGCTAGAGTATCTTAAACGGGACAAAGTAACTTTTATATGGAATTAGAATTAACTATTTTAAGCTAAGAAGTGTAAGGAACAATTTAACATGTCTCCCTCTGTGTGAATAATGTTAAATAAGCGCTATCTTCTTTTTGTCATAGAGAGCGAAAAAATACGAGACATCAACGGTTTTGTTTTATTTAATCTGTTTCGAAGAGAATTTTGATTTAAAAAGAGAAAGAAAACAATTTTCCCACACTATTACTATTAAGAAAATCAACAAATCATAATAAAAAAGATCGTAGCCTGGAACGTGTAATGGGTCATCAGATTTTTGTGGTCCGCCAATAAAATTCCCGCAAACTATGGAAAAACTAGTGGCCCAAAGTTGTTTTACGGAATTTCAAAACGACATTTTAAAACCTTACTTAAACACTATTAAGAATGCGAGACAAGCCATTGAGCTAGGTAGACATTTTAATATGGCGTATAAATCTGTTTTTAATTCGACACGAACTTAACATTTGTTTTGATTTTTAAATCCCGTGGCAGCTGGAATAAGTTCGACTGTCTTAATTAGATCTAGGAGATGAACCTATTCTCATTATTAGAATATTAGATCTAGATTTAGACCTCTAGAGTGATCTAAATTTAGATCTAATTTAGATCTAAATATCTAGGCTTGACTGCCCATCGATGTAAAAATAAAGGCTCCTAATTTATCTAAATGTAGAATCTAATCTAGGCCCAGGCTCGATCTGTATCTGATAGACTTTGTGCCCATCGATATAAAGACAAAGACTAGGCTTGGTCCTAGTAGAATGGCTTGATCGAACTATGCAAATTGATACCTGAGTCCCGTTCGTAGAGCGGGGTTTTCAGCTTGTAAGAGATAAAGGATGATATATCAAATGTTTTTTTTTTTTTTTTAAAGATTTTTTTGTGTTATAAATGGCTTTCGAAAAGAAATACTTTCAAACACATAATATGAGCATGCGTTTACAGCAAACTAGGCAGTGATCTTACCACTGATGGTTCATCATATGGAAAGTGAAGGCATACGCCTCTGGAGAACTGATTACGGCCAGACCGTCATAGCCTTGTTTCTGACACATGAGCTCGCTTGTCGTGTGATTATATATTTCTCCGGTAATAATGGGCTGGAAATCAAAAAGAGCTCCTGCTGTTAGAACGATCGGTAAAACCACCGGAGACATGCACAATTTTTGCAAGGTGTAAATAACTTCCTCCATTTTGAGCTTTGCTTGGTATAAAAAAACCCAGTAGTAGTGGTAGTAATTGTAATAGTTGTTCGATTTAATATTTCTGGCTATCTTTATAAAATTAACTTATGGTGTAAGTTGCTATCTTTTTTAAGTCCAAGCTACAATTTCACTGCAGAAGTTTGACAGAATGATTGGAACTATTTCCTCATTTCTGAGAATTAAAAAAAAAAAAGGAAAACTACTTGATTTGTAGAAGATTCGGACTATACGCGAGGTGGTCCTGCTTTCATCTCTCCAAAGCCTTGTATTTAGAGATAATGACGGTGTCGCTATTACGAAGAGTGAACCAGATATAACAGACAGCAATTGTGTTGTAGCGAAGAAGTTTTTGTAATTTTTCCTTTCTTCTTCACATCCATTATTCATTGCTTGAAGAGGGAGCACTGACTTTGATAGTTTACAGTTGGTGCCAGTAAAGTTTCTAAGAGATGAATTATTGAAAACCAAGGATGTCGGAGGTAATAGAAAAATGCAGTCATAAAACTGCGTCCCCACAATAACGCCTCATAATTGACGTTCAAAATATATTATCCTTTAAAGTTTCTATTTGCAAAAGTTGATGAAATATATTGAACAGTTTTCCTCAACTGGAATAGACTTTCTATCACTAGCCGTTATGGATTGTCAAAAAAAAAAAAAAAAAAAAAAAAAAATCCGTGTTTGGTCTGACAATTTAGTCGGGTTAGATGGGTTGATTCATGATCTCTAATTTTTTAGACTATTTGGAACCACAAGTGACGTCATAGCTTCTCCACCGCATTACCTCTGGGCTGTGAAACATTGTTTTTCGTCCGCTCACCAGATGGTCATTGTTTTAAAGATGGCGGAACTTCTATTAAATAGTTCAGATAATTGAACTTTAGGTTTGGATTTTTTTAACGATCTCAATGTTCAGTTCAATTTTTCATGTATTGGAACAAAATTTCTCTCTCTCTCTCTCTCTCTCTCTCTCTCTCTCTCTCTCTCTCTCTCTCTCTCTCTCTCTCTCTCTTTCTCTTTCTTTCTCTCTCTCTCTCTTTCATTGTTCACTTTTTTTAGCTGAAAGGTCTCGGTCTTCCTGACCCTAAATTTCTCTTCGTATTAGAATACTGGGAAATTTATCTGTAGCTTAAACAATATGGATACAGAAATGATTTATTTCCTCAATAATTTTTCAAGCTGAAGACTTTTATTTTGCTGCTCTGTGTACAAAATCAGAGAATTTAAAACACGCGAAGAGTAATCCAACTGCACTGCTACACCTTCGAAGGTCATTGCGCCTATCAAAATATAAATCTCTCTGTACGTATCTTCCTGTACCTATAAGTACCTGTATCTCCATGGCCCATCTCATGTTTTGTATCTATCTGATAGACTTGTCCAAGACGAACACAACTTAAACAAATGGCTCTCTTCCCTCCCCCCCCCCTCTCCGCTCAACAGCTAAAGCTCTTCTCTGGGCTGCTGATAGTCACCTTATTGGCCCATGACTCCAGATACGTTCTCGCCATTTCTATAGCTCCTGCTGTACTATTCGCCGCACTGTATCCATCGCGTTGAGCGTCATTGCAGGTAACTATGTGTAGTCTGTAGGCAGCCATGTTGATGTGGTCTCTACTAAACACTTCATGGTTACAAAATACAGTGCGCTTCAAAATAATACTAGCAAACTGAGCTGTTGTAGATTAAGTTTCGCATACTACTACAATTGATTTTTTATCTTACTTTAATCATATAAATCTTACAGAGTTTCTCTGTCTCTGTCTCTATTTCTATCTCTGTTTCTCTCTCTGTCTGTCTGTCTGTCTGTCTGATTCTCTCTCTCTCTCTCTCTCTCTCTCTCTCTCTCTCTCTTTCTCAGTTTTCTTTATAACCTTTCCCTGCTCGCTATTTCCTTTCTATTATTTTCACATCTGTAGTTATTGTTTAATTTCCCTCTGCACCCGTTTCCCTCCTTCACTGACTGTCACCTCTGTGACTCTCGTGAAATAATTTGATTAGATCTTCTCAATCTTTCGCTACCTTCATTCCTATCTTTTCGTCTTTGCCTTTTTTTTTCAAACTATTCCCTCCTTCTTTATCTCATTCTTCCACTCTTAATGTCTGCCTGCATTTTTTCCCTCGCTCTGTCTCTGTCTCTCTACCTATTCTCTCTCTTTCTTTGCTGTCCTCTTTTACTCACTTTATTCTTTTCTCACCTCCACCCCTTTCCTTTTCACCAGTTCACTAACACACGTACACAGCCTCTTTTCTACTTCTCTTTAAGTAATTATTTATTCCTATGTCTGACTTCTGTCAACGTCCCCCTCTCTCTACCAATATATGTCTGCCTAGTCAGTTTTGTCTGCCACTTTCTTCCCCCCAACCCCAATATTTCTTGTTTCTCCGTTTTCTCTCTCATGTTCTTTTCGATCTTCCCCCCCCCCCAAAAAAAAAAAAAAAAAAAACAAAAAACAACAACAACAACAACAAAAAACACTTTTTTTCCTCACGGCTGTTTGCAATTTAGCGAACCCCTCTGTCTCGCATCTCTCTTTTCTATTTTCCTCTCACATAATCTCTCCCTTCAGTATGAAAAATTGTAAATAAATCGTGATATGGCTTGTAAGTTTTCTCAGAATTCCGCTGTTACCATAATATATCCGAGTTTAAGAAATTTATGGAGTTCTTATTATCCACAATAAATAAACAACGATCGCTAGACCATTCACCGTGAAAGATGGCTGATGAGTGTCTAACTAGTCAACCATGTAGAACAATCAATACACGAGGCGCGCTCCACTGGCTAATTGAACCCTCATGCAATATATACGCCAAGAGTCCTGGTAATACTTTTAATGTCTATTACGACAGGGTTTATCTTTCTTCAGAAAAGGGAATCAAAGTTACTGAGGTAAACATAAAGGCCCATTATTTCAAAAGAATTGACAAAGGTATAGAGTTACATATCTTACATTTTATATTCAAACAGAGTCAGTTTTATGCCAAATTACGAAGAATGATTATAATATATTTCCTGTCATGTGAAAAGGAGTTATCTGATTAACACTAAATGTCATTTGCAGTATATAAAAATACTACTACTACTACTACTACTACTACTACTACTACTACTACTACTACTACTACTACTACTACTACTACTACTACTACTACTACTACTACTACTACTACTACT
Organism: Elysia crispata; assembly: GCA_033675545.1. NCBI lineage: Eukaryota > Metazoa > Mollusca > Gastropoda > Plakobranchidae > Elysia > Elysia crispata. Next base: position 38,115 of record JAWDGP010005355.1, on the reverse strand, counting down.
ACTACTACTACTACTACTACAACTACTACTACAACTACTACAACTAAAAGAACTATTATTATTATTATTATTATTATTATTATTATTATTATTATTATTATTATTATTATTATTATTATTATTATTATTATTATTATTATGTTGTTGTTGTTGTTGTTGTTGTTGTTGTTGTTGTTGTTATGATGATAATGATTTTAATGATGATGATTTTGATAAATGATTATGATGATGATGATGATGATGATGTTGATAGAGATGATGATTAAGGTAATGAGAATGAAGACGATGTTGTGATAATGACGATAAGAATGATGATGATGAGAATGATAATGATAATGATGATGATGGTGATGATTAAGATAAACATGATGAAGACGACGACGACGAGACGATGATGATAATGATGATGATGAGGATAATGATGATAATGATCATGATGTTGTTGATGTTAGTATTAAAGATATTGATTAATGGGTAGATAAGATTGTGTGGATATTGATAGAGAGAGAAATTATGAATTTGGATATTGTTATCGTGATACTAATGTTGCTTTAATATGAATGGTGATGATAATGATATTGATGATAATGAAGAGGGTCATATTAAGCAGATATAGAATCCCATAATTTTATTCTATCAACTTCAATCTAAGTTTTTTTGTTTAAACAAAAAAAAAAAAAGGGAAAAAAAACTCACCTTGTCTTTCAAACTTTCTCTTCATAATGAGCATCCTATATGAGTTATTTTTTTACTTTCTTTTTAATAATGTTTCAATCTACTGTATATATTTTTAGGTGTATGATTCTTTCCCTCTTGCTTTGAAAACGAATATTTCATAAATTGGGAGTCAGTTATAAGAACAAAAAGAAAGAGAATCGCACTTAAAAATCAACACAAATTTCTAGATTGTACTAGAACTGATGTGCTTTTTTGTTTTAATTTTCTTTTTTTGACCTTTCGATTAAATGCATGTAGAGAACTCACGTTGATTCCGGAGAGCTGGGAGTTCTACGCTTGAAAGTGCCGTTTGTGAGACTGAAGCTAGGGAATCCAAATATCGAACTTTGACGTATGATTTTTTAAGTGAAAATGTCATACAATTTAGTGGGAAACTTAGAGGTCATGAATTGAAATTCATGAAGGGAAAAAAGATTGGGCATCAAGACTTGAAAAGTTTTTACACTATTGTTGAAAAACTTCCTGACATAAACAAATTCAAATCTCTCAATCTATCTTTCTATCTCTTCCTCTTTCTCAGTTATTTTCGTTTTCTCTACATTGCTTTCTACCGCATACTTTCTTAGTTTTCTTAAACTCTCTTCATTTTCACTCTCGTGTTGGTACTTTAATCAAACTCATTTCTTAAACTAAAATGAAATTAGAGGGGAATTTTAACTCATTTATTACACTGTCCTCAGAAATCTGCGAAGTGTGCCTTGCAACTGAACTTTTAAAAACAAAATAAAAAAAAAATTAAAGTGAAACAATGGTAATATTTTTAGTTTATTAAATGTGAATATCTGTTTTCGGTACTCAATCTTCCTCTGTGCTTTATAGAGGCATGAAGCTGATAGTGCACTTGTTCACTTATTTTTTTTATTTTTTTTTCCTTGTGCTTTGCTAAGTGTTCATCAAACTCTTTCTAGGTCATTTAATCTTTAAGTGGAATTTTCTCTTGTTGAATGAAAGAAAAAAAATCTGCTCTCTTCCAAATTCTGCTCCAGGGAATTTCAAACTTAAAAAAATGTAAAGTAGTCTGTTCTAAGGTTTTCTTCCATCATTGATAAATCTCTACTGGCAATGTTAGTGAAATTTTTCTCTACCTGTTACAAGTCATAGGGGACGATAAACTCAGGTGATATCAAAGAAATCAGAAATACTGGCACCTAAGGTCTTGTGGTTATTTTTGTGTGTGTGATATTTAGAGACAAAACTTAACTTCGCCAAAGATTATTTCTTAAAATAAAATTTAGAATGCCGCAAATTGTTTCTCCCCCTCTCCCTCTATCCCTCACTCTAACACACACTCTCTTTGTCTCTCTGTCTCTCTGTATATACATATATATATATATATATATATATATATATATATATATATATACGTGTGTGTGTGTGTATTTGTGTACATATGTAAAGAAAAGATGGAGGACCCAAAAAAAAAAAAAAATAAAGAGAAAGGCGAGGAAATCTGAGGTTTTTTTTTTCCGCTGGTGCACAACCCCCCACCAGGTTGTAGTTTGAAAACATCCTAGCTCTTATTCCTATAAACTAGATAAAATGTATAAATCTGTTCAGAAAGATTGAAAAAAAAGGTTTTATAAATAACTTCGAAATATGTTCTACTCTTCATGTTGAAAAGGCCATTACGTTCTTTAAATGCAAATACCCCTTCCCTAAGTACTTCCCCCTTCCCCCCAAAAAAACAACAAAAAACAAAAAACAAAAATAAAACAGAAACAAAAAAAAAAGCAAAAAAGCAAAAAAGCAAAGGAAAACAACAAAAACAAACAAGTTAACACAACAAAACAAAAACAACAACAACAACGACAACAAAGAAACCATCTCCAACCAGCAATGTGACTGCAATAAAGTCACCCACAGAGACAAATACAAGGAAATGAAAACAGAATGAAAAGAAAGAGCTGACTAGGGAAGCGTTTAAATGTTTCTGAATTGGCATATTAATTGATAGTATTTTCAGTTTGAGGGAGTTTAAGATAGAAGTAAAAAAAAGTTTGAACAAAAACTGAATTTGTTACAGAAAATAAACAAAACAAAATTAATTAAAGAACAATGAAGTGTTCTAAAAAAATTAAGGTCTAAAAAACATACCTCATCACAAAATAAAAGAAACAATAAATACTTAATACATTTATGGTGCAACAATTAGAGAAATAGAGAGCGATTATGGTTTAATCATTGAGAAAGTTTTACTCATTGATTTTAACTACAAACTTGGCTCTCAATAGAACAGCAATAGAGAGGAATGGAACTGCGAGGGAAAGTAGCCTGAACCCTCTTTAGCAAAACAAAAATCTGTATTGTACTCTTCATATAACAAATGAGGACAGTATAAGCAGTATTTTCAGCTTGTAGCGATTTGAAAGAAAATCGCTCGTGACAATGGCTGTGCGCTCCTGGAAGCCATTGAGAAGTCTTGTGAAAAACTCATTGCAAGTCGTGAAAGTTATAACTTGGTTTTTGTTTCAATCACCAAGTCTCATTTCACTTGTGGTTGAATGCTGCTCTTTCTCCGTCTAGCTTTTGCTTGAAACTAAATAAAGTGAAAAAATGAATAAGAAATTAAAAAAAATTACTTATAAAATTCGAGGTTATTACCATTTAATTTTGTATGTGCAGACTTGTCTTTGTGCCCATATTACAATCCAAATTACAACAGCTACAGAGAGCGTGTTATTTCTCCAATGAAACTTATGTCCTCGCAGGTAACAAAAAAAGACTCCAAGCTGCATAACTCAATCCTTTCTCCAGCCGTGAGCTCTCGACATCGGGACACCTCTGTGGCTCGCTACAACAATACAAGTGGTGAAAGCCATACAAACTCAATAGTTGTGAACTGTCTCTGTTTCTATGAAAGAAACTCGATTTTCTTGACTCAGAATGCGACGTTTAGGACTATTGATAGTGTTTCAAATCAGTTGACTTTTTCAGTTTCATCCCCTCAGTCAACCTAACGAGAATGAATCTTTGGTACATTTGATTAATTTGTGTTTAGGCTTGATTGTTTAAACCAGTTAAATTATCTTTCGTAACTATGCATAGAATTATTATGAATGCACAAAAAATTGTTACCCCTTTACGACCATTTGTCTTTTACAGTTTTTATTCCAGTTTTTTAAAGCAAGCATATGAAATGAACTTTATATAAAGGTTGAGAATTTAGAGTTGCCGCATTCAATCTCTTGCCAAGCAACTTTACGAGACTCTGGAAACTTCCTTATTCGAAAAAGGGTGGTATTTACTTCATCTCTCACAGTTGATGTGTCCGATGATGTACAAAATCTTTGACATTTCCTCCAGAATGACTCACTCACGTTTCTTTGGTAAGTTCTTGTAATTTGAAAACTAGTTTTATTTCTGAGAAGTTTAGACATTTGTGCTGATAAAGAGGTCAATTTTTTTTGCTCTAACTGTTTTGAGTTTTATTTAGCCTGTGACAAAAAATTATTGGCAGCATGAGTGACTATCACTATATAGGCTGCATAAGTACAGTCCACAAACCACTGGTCTGATTTTCCTGATCTTTTTGCAGCTTTCTACAGATCATTCATCTTCATTTATTAACACAGACAATTTTTATATTCAACTTTCACTCATTAAGTTAATAACCAGCATCAATTGAAGTCCGCATAACTAAGCAGTTGATTGTTTCTTACGCAAACCACCTATGATGAAATCAAATAACAGAGTGTATAAAGAAGGAAATACTTTGCTATCACTATTTATCAGTTAAGCCATCAAATTTAACATTATTTGCAATCGAAACGCATAGATTTTGAATTGAAATCTTTCTAAGATCGATTCGCATCTTACCTAACGCTGTATTCTTGAGATGACCTAAACAAAAATCTGCCAATATATTTGTGTTTATATTTTCTGATTGACAAGGTAAACAAAAGCTTTTATTTTGTTAAGTGAATGTAAGAAATGAGACTGAGAGTGGGACAGGCTTAACAGTTTGTAAAGTGAAGATAAATCTAACCTTTTTCGATGGATATCAGTGCCATATGAAGTGCATAATTATACAGTTATTTTGAGAATTAATATTTAATACTACTAATTTATATTCCCCTTGTGTAAACAAACAACAAAAAAGCAGTGGGTATGGCGCTTTTATATGATATATCTGTATACAGGATTTTGTTAGGCCATGAAAAAGAGTTTAAAAAAATAAATTATAATTCCAAAAAATAAAAAAAAAGAAATAGAAAGATTAGACGGGGAAAAGGAGGAAAGAAAGCAGTTTAAAATCTCCTGTCCTCCCCCCTCCCCCCCACCCCCATAGCCGCCATCCTGGGTTTGCTGCTACTAGTGACCTCTGAGACCAGTGGTCAGTACTCCCAGGGGTGTTCCCGCGCCCTAGAGGACCTCCCTGACCCCAGCTCGGACAGCTGCCAGGCTTTCTTCCGCTGTTTCAACGGGCACCAGTACAGCCTGCGCTGCCCGCTGGGCCAGGTGTTTGATTTCGACAGGTCCAGGTGCAGGTTGGGACAGATTTCTTACCTTGCTTTATTACTTGTTATTGATTTACTGGCCTTAATGGTGCTGCTCTCTCGTTAGCCTGAGTATAAGCTATTTTAGTCCGTTATGAAGAAGACGGCAGAAATAATTAAGCAAAAGGGAGATAAATAACACTTTTAAAACTCGAAAGCTAAGAAGGATCATGTCCTATGCCATTTTTGGTTTTATATAATAATTTATAAAGATATATGAATAGATTTATACAGAGAAAAAGAGATAGATAGATAGACAAATAGATAAAGAAAGAGAGAGAGAGAGAGAGAGAGAGAGAGAGAGAGAGAGAGAGAGAGAGAGAGAGAGAGAGAGAGAGAGAGAAAGTAGTGACAAACACTTAATCATGAAAGAGAAAAAAGCAGGAAAGAAAACACGGGAGAGATCGAGGGTAGGAGGAATACAGAGAGTTTTAGAAAAAAGAAAGATAAGAAAAAAAAGTAATAGATATAATTATACACAGGTACATTGACAGATAAAAGCATAGAAATTGATAGATAGAAAGAAAAAGAAAGAGAGGGAGTGAGAGAGAGAAAGAGAGAGAGAGAGAGAGAGAGAGAGAGAGAGAGAGAGAGAGAGAGAGAGAGAGAGAGAGAGAGAGAGAGAGAGAGAAACTACATAGCCTTTAGACACTACTAAGGATGAAAGAGACGTTACCACAGAAAAGAAATGGTCGCTAAAGAAGGCATGACTTGTGTAAAGGTTTTCAGTCGCCTTCTCCATACCAACTGTTTACACACACCAACGCTCTATCTGATGTTGAGACTCCCTGGGAGATAAAAATAGCTGGATCAGGGGAAAATGACATTTGTGTACTTTTGACTCAGTTTAAAGAGTGCTGAAAAGAAAGAAAAAACGAACTATTTTACTTATTTCTGAAACATTGTTTTGAGTGTCTTTCAATTCTTTTTCAAAGCATACGCAAACTTTATGGAGGCAATAGACTGCGGGAAAAAGTTGTTGAAAATACACTGGAAAAAGAGTATTTAAAATGTGCACGGTTTGAAAATAATTTTCTAAAGATAGTTTTTTCACAAAAAAAAATATTGAGAAAAAAAAAGAGATAGATTAAGCTATTGTCATTTCAGAAACAGGAGCCCAATATGAGAAAGCTATCAATTATAGAGTGAGAATGAAAAAGCATTTACATTTTGAAAGCCTTACTCAGTCAGCTCTAGGGCAAATTGATGCAACGAAAGTAAACTTTCATTTTCTGTAACAGTTTCTTTTTTCTTCATTCTTCCTTAATCGAATATCATCTTTTTTCCCTTCCCTTAGTCTTTACCTCTGCCGTCACCTTCACCAAATTTTTCTTTTTTCTTCATCATCATCATCATCATCATCATCATAATCATCATCATAATAATCTTCCTTTTCCTCTTCCTCTCCATTGTCTTCTTCTTCTTCTTCTCCTTTTACTTCTCCTCCTCCTGTTTGTGTCTTGTCGTCTCCTCTCACAAGCGTCCTCCCCTCAGACTGACCAACTCAGTGAACTGCCAACTCCAGTTACAGAGGTTCCAGGCTCCAGCAGTGCCGGGCTACATGTGGCCTAACCAGGTGAGATGGTGACTTGACAGGTTCAGAAGCGCCCAGTGTTGACATGTGAAGATGCCTTATGTTGTGTGTAGTATCAGACAGGTTAAGAAGTCTTAAACACCGCTTTGAAATCTATAGACAATATCCAAACCTCAATCAATAGAACGAGGACCGGAAGAATATATATATATATATTCCCCCCCCCAAATATCTTGCTGAAATTGAAGAAATTAAACGAAATGACATGGGAAGGTAAGTAGGTAGGACTGGAGAACAGCCTGTTGAACTGTTTAAATCTGGAGGTTGGTGCACAAGAGAAAAACAGCGAAGCTAAGAATAGTAAAAATCATTTTTTCATGACATAAAATTATTTCCATTTTCAAATACAATACTTCTTTTTCAAGATTATCATGCACTTCAATAATAAAAATTATGATCATGCTAAAAAAACAATAAAAATAAAACAAACAAAAATGAAAAAAAATATTTGGTAAGGCTATCATACAAGAGAGATTTTGATCAAACTGATATTTGATAGGTTCTTAGGATATTTATGCTCTTTTTGCAACGATTGTTTGATGCAGAAGGCTGAATCGCTAAATCACTGTGGCACAGTTTTGGAATAATAAAAATCAATACCATGAAACTGACCTTTTGTGACGAATTATTGCAAACAGGAACAGGTTTAAATCTGATAGGGAGATATGAGCTAGTTCTACACTCAGAACAATATGAAGATGAGGTTGGGATCTGGAATTGTAAAAAATGGTTCTAAGTTAAATCTAACCCATGAGGTAGATTAAGAAATACAAAGAAGAGCTGACAGAGATTAATAATAAATGCAGATTGAATCAGTTTGGGGTTTGGTCTTGTAAATGCGGTTCTGACCTATAAAGTACATTATAAAATTGTAAAGAAGAGCTGAGATGGTTTAATAAATGCAGATTAAATATATGTGGGGTCTGGTCTTGAAAAGATGGTTCTGATCCATGGGGTAGATAAAGAAATGCAAAGAAGAGCTGAGATGGTTTAATAAATGCAGATTAAATATATGTGGCGTCTGGTCTTGAAAAGATGGTTCTGATCCATGGGGTGGATAAAGAAATGCAAAGAAGAGCTGAGATGGTTTAATAAATGCAGATTAAATATATGTGGCGTCTGGTCTTGTAAAGATGGTTCTGATCCATGGGGTGGATAAAGAAATGCAAAGAAGAGCTAATAAATGCAGATTAAATCAGTTTGGGATCTTGTCTTGTGAATGCGGTTCTTCCACATAGGGTAGATGAAGAAATGCAAAGAGCAGCTGAGAGAATGCAGATTTAAGCAACTAATCAATCGAGTTATCATTCAATGAAAAGGATCTCTTGCTTATCTCCTCATCTTGTAGAGATCCCCGCAGGAGGGACAGGTCGAAATCAGAGTTGTCCACGTGGGTCCTGATACTGCCGGAAACCTACCGGGCCAGGTGAGACTTACACAGCAACCATGGGTAATGAGATTAGATACATGATGGTAAAATCATTATCGAAACACGCAATATGTGTGATGAGATCAGATACATTATGAAAAAAATAATTAAAGAAACACGCCACATATGTAATGAGGTCAGATACATGCTGATAATATTAATATAACATTATCATAGCGATATGTTTAATAAGATTAGATTCATTGTGACAATAATAATAAATATAGAAACATGAAATGTGTATAATGAGATTAGACATTTGGTGATTATTTAATTATAGAAACGCGCAATATGGGTGATGACCTTAGGTATCTTATCCTAAAGAATTATAGAAACATACAATATGAACGATGAAACTAGATAGATGATGATCATATAACTTAAAGGAATATGCATTAAGGGCGGTGCGATCAAATATATGATGATTATGTTATTGAGGAAACGTGCATTAAGAGTGATATGTTAAGATACATAATGATAACATAATTATAGAAATATCCAATGTGGTTGATGAGATTTAACGCTTGATGATAAAATCATATTCTAAATATCTAAACGTTTAATACATATAACGAAATTAAGTACGTGGTGAAAGTATAATTCAAGAAACATTCAATATGTGTAATGAGATTAGATACTTGATGATAAATTCATATTCTAAACATCTAAACATTTAACACATGTAACGAAATTGGTACTTGATGTCAGTAAAACTCAAGAAACATTCAATATGTGTGATGAGATTAGATACTTGATGATAACATCATTTGCTAAACATCTAAACATGTAATACGTGTAACGAAATTTGGTACGTGATAACAGTATAATTAAAGAAACATTCAATATGTGTGATGAAATTAGACACTTGATGATAGAAACTATAACTATACAAACATGCAATTGAGGCTGAGAGAATCGACACTAAGTTGCTTTAACCACTTTTCATTTGCAGATTTTTACCAATCTATTAAATTGCTTTTAACTGTTAAAGTATGGTGCGATGAAACTTCTCTGTATACCTAAACACAGCAAATCCCAGCAGTAAATATAATTGCCGTCCGAAAGGCAAAATCATGACTATTTTATTACATGATCTTGTTTTGGTTCTAGGTAAACTTTGACCACTTAGGTTGAATAGGATACAATATATGACATATTATAACTAAACAAATGGAAAACTTTCATATCCTTCAGAATTCCCCAAGCCTAGAGAGCTCGAACCAAGCCGGTCCAGCTAGAGCGCCTCTGCCTCAACTTCCAGGACGCGCAGTTAGCAATAATCAAGGTCACGTTCAAGGCCAAGCGACGTCCCAAGGAGGACAAGCTAGACAAGCAGGGCATGGCCAAGGTCAAATTCAAACCCAAGATCAACGCCAGCAAAACAACATCCCAAACTTTTTACCAGGTGGCCCTGTGCTCACTGCCTAAACAGAGTAAGAATGGCCAACTGGTGGTTCAAATCAGACGTCAGAGGGCAAAAAAACCTTCTATTGTAGTTCCGGTGCAAAAAAGAAGTTATCATTCAAAAGAACACACGTTTAGCGTTGAAATGAATAAATTGATCGCGTATTATCTTTTGGTATTAATCATCTGCGTTAACCTCTTATAAGATTCTTGATCTTTCTGTGTTCAATGTTGGATTAGGATGGAAATAAAGAATTGTTTTTAGCTACGGTTGGTTATTATTTGTTACTTCTTTTTATTATTATAGAAATCCCGTCTTGTTTTCTAATATAAAGAAACACTTCACATTACTGTTTCAATTATTGTGTCTACAATTCTTTGAATCAAATCAGTCACTATATTTTCAAAGCCAAAGTAAGGGAAGAAAAAAATTACACTAAAACAATTTTGAAGTGAAATCAGGGAAAAGAAATAATACCCAGGAGCTTGACTAACCAAAGCAGTAATCAATCTTCGCTGTAGATGATCAAACTCTGTAGATAATTTACGATCTACTATGTTTCGCATGTGAACGATTTAGCTCAGTATCATATACTGTCAGAACCTGCGTGACATATAAACAATCTAAATTTTTAGGTTCTTGTTGTGTACTAAAGATGCTGAAATCCGGGAAAACATAACAGAAACACCAATGAACTGCAGCGCCAATAAAAATGGTAATAACTACAGCAGCGGCAATATTAATGGTAACAGCAATAGTTTTTGACTGAAAAGCTGTACAAGCCCAGTCAACAATGAGCGACGATAAATTAACCTTTTGATAACTGGTAAAATGGGTTTCATCATCAATATAGTTATTCTTATCTTGAAACTAACAGCAATAAGATTAAGAATTATACTTGAGTTTCATAGAGTTCACATGCTTTTTTAAACCATTACGTAAGTAGAATGTGGCAGTCGAATCAATATTTTATGTGTTGCATTTGTCTTGCAATCAAAAAAAAAAAAAAAAAGAATACAAGCCTAGCTACCTGGGCCAATCATAGTGACAACACTAATTACTCCACAGGACCGTTGAAAAACAGGAACAAAACAGGGCAACAATAGCAATTATGAATTGAATTTCTGGAATTGCATCTTTACACAACTGTTTCTATCATTTACAATAACAATAAAAAAAAATCATAACTACATTTATAACACAGATAGGAAGAGAGATACAAGCAGAAAGAGTAACAGAGGGAGAAAGACAAAGAGAGGGAGAGAAAGATAGAAAGGAAGAGAGAGAGAGAGAGAGAGAGAGAGAGAGAGCGAGAGATAGGTGGAAAGAAGGATAGATAGAGATAGATAGATAGATAGAGAGAGAGAGAAAGAGACAGAGAAAGGGAGAAAGAAGAACGAAGAGAGAGAAGAGAGAGAGAGAGAGAGAGAGAGAGAGAGAGAGAGAGAGAGAGAGAGAGAGAGTGAGTGCACATAATGGGTCAGAGAAATTGTATATGGTACTTCAATTAATAGGTAACACATTCATTGTCAAATTAGACACTCATAACAATACAACCTGATGCTGCGCATATAAGGGTTGCTTTATTTGCATTGACATAGAATGGGGTCAAAGTTTGGCAATGATTACTCTGAATACTTTGCTATTAGTGCACACAAATCAATTTTTTCTACTTTACAAAACGTCATCATCTCTATGTCTTCTTATATTTCTCGCATTTTATAACCTCCATTTATTTTTCAAACTGTTATTCTAAGTGTATTTATTTTGGCTCCACCAATATATGTGTGGATATAAATTTATTTTATTATGAACATAAATCGAAGGATAATAAATGTGCTCATTAGTTTCGTTCTTCATCTTTGCTATTTATCTACGCTTGTCCAAAATACAGTTTCGTAAGTCAGAATACAAAAACCACAGCGAGGTTCCTATAGATGACGTTCCTTGTTAAGCTGTTAGTTTAGATCCTTGATTTTCAACTAACAACGTGTACCACGACAGACTAGTCGTAGTTGACACTTCACATATATATCCATGCTTTAAACTTTACAAGCATATAAATTTTAACTTTCCCCTCAAATAAATCATTCATATCTACATGAGAAATATATTTTCCTTCTGGATCATAACTATAGAACTCTACAAGGCGCCCATATATTATTTTAAAGAAGGAAAAAATATTAAAAAAAAACATGGATTTTCTTGTTACTGTGTGTATATTCTCCTTTATTTTTAAAACCATCTAAACTTAGGTATAATAGGAACAGAAAAAAATGCAAATACTGCCCCATTTCCGGATAAAAATTACTACAAATTTTAAGATCTTTCTAATGCTCATCTCAACATTTTGCGGCTGAATGGAAAAACAAGAGGTGCTCTATTTTAAGGCCATTTGTAACTATTACAGGCTATCATAGCAATTAGTGTATAATCATAGCAGGCTGTCATCGATGCTCTTACAGTGTACAGTTATCATAGGCTGTCACAGCTACCACAGTAAACAAATATCACTGGCTGTCATAGCTATCACAGTGTACAGTTATCACAGGCTGTCATAGCTATCACAGTGTAGAGTTATCACAGGCTGTCATAGCTATCACAGTGTACAGTTATCACAGGCTGTCATAGCTATCACAGTGTACAGTTATCATAGGCTGTCACAGCTACCACAGTAAACAAATATCACTGGCTGTCATAGCTATCACAGTGTACAGTTATCACAGGCTGTCATAGCTATCACAGTGTAGAGTTATCGCAGGCTGTCATGGCTATCACAGTGTAGAGTTATCACAGGCTGTCATAGCTATTACAGTGTAGAGTTATCACAGGCTGTCACAGCTACCACAGTAAACAAATATCACTGGCTGTCATAGCTATCACAGTGTAGAGTTATCGCAGGCTGTCATAGCTATCTAAGAGTACAGGTATCACAGTGTACTGTAATCACAGGCTGTCGTAGCTATCACAGAGTACAGTTATCACAGTGTACAATTATCACAGGCAGTCATAGCTATCATAGTGTACAGTTATCACAGGCTACCGTAGCTATTACAGAGTTCAGTTATCACAGTGTACTGTTATCACAGGCTACCGTAGCTATTACAGAGTTCAGTTATCAGAGTGTACAGTTATCACATGCTGTCATAGCTATCATAGTGTTCAGTTATCACAGTGTACAGTTATCACAGGCTACCGTAACTATTACAGAGTTCAGTTATCACAGTGTACTGTTATCACAAGCTGTCATAGCTATCACAGTGTACAGTAATCACAGGCTGTGACTCTAAAATTTGCATTGTTAAAATGTTTACAGTGTGGGTAACGTTTTAGCTGCAGGGGAAAATATTTCATTTTTGTTTAGTTTGAACAAAATACAATGGCGTCTGTCTCACAAATGTGGGATCTCGCACCGATTGAAATAGAACGTCTACTTCTTCTGCGCTCAATCTGTTTTTAACTGTGATATATCGATAGTCTGGTCAGGTCCACGTAGTCGCTCAATCTGTTTTCGACTGTGCTATATCGATAGTCTGGTCAGGTCCACGTAGTCGCTCAATCTGTTTTTGACTGTGATATATAGATAGTCTGGTCAGGTCCACGTAGTCGCTCAATCTTTTTTTGTCTGCTATATCGATAGTCTGATCAGGTCCACGTAGTCGCTCAATCTTTTTTTGACTGCTATGTCGATAGTCTGATCAGGTCCACTTAGTCGCTCAATCTTTATTGGACTGCTATATCGATAGTCTGGTCAGGTCAACGTAGTGGCTCAATCGTTTTTTGACTGCTATATCGATAGTCTGATCAGGTCCACGTAGTCGCTCAATCTTTTTTTGACTGCTATATCGATAGTCTGATCAGGTCCACTTAGTCGCTCAATCTTTTTTGGACTGCTATATCGATAGTCTGATCAGGTCCACGTAGTCGCTCAATCTTTTTTGGACTGCTATATCAATAGTCTGGTCAGGTCCACGTAGTCGCTTTTTTTGACTGCTATATCGAAAGTCTGGTCAGGTTCACGCAGTCGCTCAATCTTATTTTGACTGCTATATCGATAGTCTGGTCAGGTTCACGTAGTTGGTCTTTTTTAAGTAGGTCGTCGCCATACCTCCATAGCTTCTGTAGGCAACATTTAAAGTCTGGATTTCTGAAATGGAACGTCATTGTCACCGGTTTGGGTGGTTACAGAGACGACACGGGTACATTTTTATGTATCTCTCTCTCCTCTCTGTTTGTAATTAGTAGGACAAATAAGATTTCAGATCTTGCAATAGAAAGGGACACCTCTGTCCACTCAAGCCCGTCTGCACCGACGCTCGCTCCTTACATCCCATCCTCTCATTAATTTTACAGAGTGGAACTAAAGGGCAAGCTCAGTGAGATATTAAAAGCTCTGGCGATAAGTTGAGACAGAGATAAGCAAAGATAATATTTCTAATCTATAATTCTTAAATATTTAAATCTTTTCCATCTCGAGTCGGGTTGTATGATTAATAATGAAAAATTACCAACAGCAGTAGGAGAAATTGGTGATCTTAGTTCACATGAAAAAAGAGTGCATTTTGCCAATATATATATTTAGCTGAAACGTTTGAAACAGATTTTTTTTGCATCAATAATTTTCATATATCGTTGTTTATTATTATTACTATCATTATTATTATTATTTATTTATATTATTATTATTATTATTATTATTATTATTATTATTATTATTATTATTATTATTATTATTATTATTATTATTATTATTATTATTATTATTATTATCATTATTATTATTACTATTATCATCATTATTATTATTATATTGGGAATGAAACGTTCGAATAGTAAAATTTCCATTTAACATTTTGCCATCCAGACTGGCTGTGAGCAACATTGGTTCCTTTAATAATTAAGCGATCGTCGCAAAAAGTACCGACAACTTTTGTAAGATGTACAGAGACAATTACTTTATATAATTATTATACCGGGATACACAAACAGATATCATACAGTTTTCATAAAGGGTGTTAGATTAAAAGAATTTGCATCAAGTTTAAGAAAAAGAGTGAGAGAAAAATTAAACGAATATTTTTCAGTTTATGACCTCTGAGAAAAAACAATATAAATAGTAAAATAAAAACAAAAAAAAACGAAACGAAAACAAAATCATGGTTATCTGCATCTCTAATTTAAATAGTGTATCACTAAATCATTTTTAAGTAAAGAATCGACCCCCCCCCCCAAAAAAAAAAAAAAAAAAAAAAAAAAAAAATATCAAAATCGCAAAAGCGTTGACTCTTGATTTACTATCAGATACAACCGTTTGGTTGCACTAGTGACTAGCTGTTAGTGATTTCATACGTTACTTAATTTATTTTTTCACCACTGCGTGTAACAGGTGGTCGACAACAATACGTGATTCATAAGTGAGATGTGATGATTTAATGATGAAAGCCGCATGTTTGCTCTCTGTCTCGTAGCTTTCGGTCTTTTGGTGTGTCATTGCTAAATATAAGTCTGCTTCGTGAGTGACATAATATAAACGGGTGCAAGGCTAGTTTTTTAGAGTGAAGAGCATATCAGGTGAAAAGATCTTATTGGTAGGCTCGTATTCCCTACTAAGTGGACCGAGTTATATAAGGTGTGCGCGTAGCCGGGGGGGTGATTAAAGGTTTAAACTTCGATACCGACACCGCTTGTAGAGTTGTCAGCTTTTAATTTTTATCACTTCACTTTTCCTTGGAAGTTACATCGCGTCCAAGTTCACCATGCAAGCCTTGATTGGTACCTCACTGCTGCTACTTGTTGTCTTGACAACAGTCTTGGGGGGTCCATCAATCTCGCGCAGCTACGGACGTTACGGTAAGTTTCTTGATTTCTGAACTTTTAATGTAATAATTGTACTTGACTAATTTAATTTAATTTGACTAATGATCGAATAATCTTTTTTTTTTTTGTTGTAACCGATAACCAAAAATGACTATTTTTTTTTCATTCTTTTTACATAATACACACATACCAGAGGTCACATCTATACCAGCTTATCAATCAATATCAATAAGTCTCTGTGCGCGGGACTCGAATAGATTAGCAGAAGAAACGAATCATATAGAAAATCAAGCATTTAAGATTTAGCAGCCAGGTGACAACTTTTACTTCACATAATAACGTATGAAATCCACAAGTTAATGTGTGGGCAGTTTTATTTTTGGTTTTGCTTTTTTTGTGAGAAGCTATTCATTCATTTTTTGTTATTCTATTCCTATATTTTTATGAAATGAATGCTGTATATTGAGATCTTTGAGTTTTGGTCCATGTCCTAATGATGGTGCAATGGGGATGAATTAGTTTCTTCGTAAAAGTCTAAGTTTTAGAGTAAAAAATTCGTTGCCGAAAAGATCTACATCTATTCAATGGGCATTGAACGCTTAATAAAGGTTAAAAATGTCTAGTTTTGTCCTAAAAAAATGTCTAGATCAGGAGTTCTTTAATAAAGTGCTAAAGCTTTATATAGTTAGGAAGAGCAACAAACAAAAAAAAAACAAAAAAAAAACGATGCACTTTCATTTTTGATGGTAATTTCCGAGTTATAACATAATTACTTTCGATTTGTAACTAAAATGATCTCATAACTCACTATCGATAGCATCCTCCCAAAAACTTCAAGCTTCAAACAAAAGAAAAACAAAGGAAAAATACCTCCAATTATGGTGATACTGAGGAAATAGTTTTAAATGTACATCTGGGATGGTAAATCCTGAACATGTTTGTGCCTTCATAGTTCTGAGTTCCCCGATAGCTTGTTAGCCTGTGGCATTGTCCAAGAATTGGTTTTGTTTTTTCCTCTCTAGCAGATAATGGTAGTTTGACCGAGTCATTGAAAGTTTTGGCCCGTAATGCTATAGCTAATTAGTAGTGATTCTTACTTTACCTGCAAACATAGAAACTTAACTCAAAATAACTGAATCAACGAAGGTATTTAGAGTTTACGGTTCTAAAATAATCCAATAATTTTTTACATACTTATCTATCGTGTGAATCTTCTTAGATCAGAATAAAAACCCTTCCAAACAAATAACAAGCGATTTATAGAATCAAAAAGGCGTTTGTCCACATGCCTGTAGACAACGGAGAACATACAATAGCCCTGTCCTCTGTTCGAAACACTTATGTAGCATGACAGGCCATTTATGGTAGGATCTCTAACTTTTCTTAGATACATAGATTAATAGCTATATAGATAGGCAGATAGATAGATAGATAGATAGATAGAAGGAAACTGTGAAATAATTTAACATTATATATAGATAGATAAATCAATAGGTAGCTAGACAGAAAGAAAATAGAGAGAGAGAGAGAGAGAGAGAGAGAGAGAGAGAGAGAGAGAGAGAGAGAGAGAGGGTGAGAAAGAAAAAGAGAGCAAGAAAAAGAAAAAGGAGAGAAAGGCAGAGAGAGAGACATACATACATACATACATACATACATACATACATACATACATACATACATACATACATACAGACAGACAGACAGACAGACAGACAGACAGACAGACAGACAGTCAGAGACAGAGAGAGATGAGTTAACGGTAGAGAGTCACAATTATTTTTTTCACCTCCGGCTTCCGCATCAAAGCTCGATACATAATACCAGTAGATACACTTTCGCTGAATTTAATAACATTGCTCTACATTATTAAACGTTTGCCTCTTCTATTTTTCTGCATTTTTGCTTTGTTAAAGGTGCCGATTCCTTTTTTCTTCATTAACTGAAAAGCGCACTTACTCTTGCACCTGCTCCAACTCATATTGCTTTTCATTTTGAAATGCTTTCACCATGCAAGTGTGGACATCTATTATTATATTGGCTGAGTGGATCATCTGGCGCTGTGACATGTAGACTGGCTTTGTTATCTTCTCTATCCACGGTTTATTCGCTGTTTGAGTTCGATAAAATTGTAAGGTGGCTAATGTTACACGATCAAAGCTAGGTTTGTATAACTAGTTGGTGTCATGTGGATACTGAACCTAGTCTTTCATAACAAAATAAATTTACCCTGTTAGGCTTTGGGAGGAAAACAAAACAAAACAAAAGAACTGAGTTATTGAAGAAGAACAATTTGAACCGAGCGTTATAGAATACGGTTTTCTCTCGACTTAAGCTCTGACTGTCCTACTCTCAACTGGGTTCCAAAAGCGAAACTTAGAACTAGAATTATACTTAGCAACGAACGCGTGTCCAAACTGCCCTGCCTTGACTGTCTGAAGAATAGCATCTCGAAATAGGAGTTAGGAATCCTTCAGCTCCCCTAGTTTTATTCACAAGAATGAACTAGTAGAATCAATTTATGCTACTAACTTAAAGAGCCTACAATATTTTTGTTCATTCCAAATGTAAAACTGTATCGCATTTCGTTAGACGAAGATAGAAAAATTCTTTTTACATGGGCCTATTATAGAGTGTAGCAGAAAGGTGCGTTCATAAGTGAAAATCAAAGGAAAAAAAAAGGTTTGGTAATCATTAACAAAATGTAAAATATTTTAAATGAGCATTAGAATATCGTCTTGGAGCTTCCAAGTAGAGGGGCGTGGAAAAATCCACGTATACTATCCACGTACTTGATGTCCTGTTTTTTTTTTCTTGTTTTGTTGGTTATTTGTGAAGATAGTCAAGTATATTATTAACGTATCTGGTGTCTTTTAATTTTGTTGAGCAGCTGTGAAGACTATCACGCATATTATCGATTTAAATGATGTCATATTTTTTGTCGCGCAGCTGTCAAGACAGTCTCGTATATTCTCACCTAACTTGTGCAATACTTCAGAGCTAAACTTTACTTGAGAGCTTGAGAGATCTTTTTGCCGAAGAAAGAATAAATGGCATTGAACAATACTTTAACACCTCTGGCATTGCAAAACGACCTTTGAAATAGTTTTGAATCAGTTATGGATACTCTATATTACGGTTTATGTGCCTTGAAGATCTGTTTTTCAAGAGAGAGTTTGGCCCCTTTTTTTTCGCCTGAGCTCTTCGTTTCTCTATATTCTTGTGTTTTTTTTACTTTATTAGTATGTGAAGGGTCTTGTATTCTTATTGAGTTTTTGTATGAAAATAGCCTGCTTGTTTACGATTTCCGACTTAAGGCAGGAAAGAAACAGCAGATCTCAATTAGGAAAACGCCCATAGTTAATCTCAGAACCTGACGCAGAAAGAGAGGACAAATACTCATAATATGATGAACGGATAATCCAAAGAATAGAATAAACAAAAAAATACGAGAAAAGAACGTCTGATCAGGGAATCAAGACTAAATTTGACCTGATAGTTTCTGTGACTCGCCACAAAATTAATTAAAAACTTTAGCCTTGCCTAAGTATATGTGCACAATACAGTTCAGGCTGAAAGGCAATTCGAAACTGCTTTTTATCAAGAGCAACAGTTACTGCTGGTAAAGCCAGGTATCAAGCCAAATGTGTCTTTTTACGTGCATGAGTTTATGGTACTTGTTCTAAATAATGCAACGACTAGAGTATAAATGCATACAGAGAACTGTGATGTTTAAAACATCTGCGTTGTTTGTAATACTGATTAAAATCAGCATAATGTTACATTAGCTGATAGTGCACCTGAAAGAAATGATGAAAAAACATGATAGATGAAAAAATTGATGGAAAGGACGGTCTTTGGTGATTGAGCTGATGACTAAAGTAGGAAAATGTTTGAAGTGCAGGCAAATTTTTGATTGCTAACTAAATCTCATCTAATTCCCTTTAGTTGGAGCAAAACGGTAGCAAAAAATAAACTTTTCGAAAAAAAAACTGTTGGAAAAAAATCCGTTCCGTATGGAATCTTTAGCTAGCAGAGAAACATTTTGGAAAAGAAAATAATATGGGACATATAAAGAAAGAGAGACACAACGACAGACAAAGAGAGACGCATAAATAGATATATATATATATATATATATATATATATATATATAGAGAGAGAGAGAGAGAGAGAGAGAGAGAGAGAGAGAGAGAGATGGAGAGATGAATAGAGACACAGAGAAAGATAAAGATTTTTATCCATTTTGCAAACTAAATTTTGGAAGAACAGGACAAGCCAGAAAACTACATTTCGAGGCATAAAACTTGTTTTGATCAATGTGTAAAGTTCTAAGTATAAGACTAGTTATCGCTACCAAAAAGTAAAAGCTTATCTTAGTCAAAAACCATGCTACATTTATTAAGGTACAAAACCATTCGTCAAACTCATTCATCAGCTCCTACAAGTCCCGCCCGCGTGAATTTTAAAGGAGATTCCCTCACAATGATTCACCAACTGTGAGAATTCCAGCATCGAGCTACATCAATCTTGTTGGACTATTATGCTTGCATAGCAGTTCAAGTAATCCTAAAACTTTCTAGATATCCTTAGGTTCAGATTATTGATCCATTGGGCAACTATAAAAAAAGATTTATAGGTGTACTTAATAGTTATACCAACACAATATACCAAGAGTGCGAGATTATCTTGGCGTTTAGAATTTCATAAGTTGACCATAACTTTTATAGCAGCGTAATGGCCCAACAATTCGAACCTTGCTCGGTGGTGGAGTTTTTTAATGTTTATCTGAACTGTTATAGAAGCACAAAAGACAAACCATATGAGCCTATATTGTTTTTATATTGTGTTACCTTATTTTTCGTTAGTCTTTTGTAATACTCTAACAGTTCATGTAAGCCTACATTATTAAAGCCGTAAGTTAGTTTAGTTTTGTTAATTCAAATAATATAGAACGTTTTACCTCTAACTAGGCCCATTTTATTGAGCTACTTTGCTATAATGACAATTCAAATAATCTACAACATTTTACCTCCAACTATGTCTATTTTATTGAGCTACTTTGCTATAATAAGAACTCAAATAATCTAGAACGTTTTACCTCTAACTATGTCCATTTTATTGAGCTACTTTGCTATAATAACAATTCAAATAATCTAGAACGTTTTACCTCTAACTATGTCCATTTTATTAAGCTACTTTGCTATAATAACAATTCAAATAATCTACATTTTACCTACAACTGTGTCCATTTTATTGAATTATTTTGCTATAATAACAATTCAAATAATCCTACATAATTCCAGCTTCCTGCGATGTTCTTGTTGTTGGTCCTTTATGATTATTTTTTTACACCTGTGGAAATCAAACAAAATCAGCAACACAACTTTTTTTTAATTGCCTTCTTGTTCCTTTTGTATAACAAGAACAACAATTAATTATGGATTTTTTTAAATAGTCCAAAAAGTTTCGACAGAATACAAATCTTTGTTCGTTGCTTGTGTTTATAAGTACACCCAAAAAAAGGGGAAAGAATCAATGCTTTTTTAATAATATAAACTAAAGGCAGAAAGAATGAAAGCGAGTGAGAGAGATTAAGAGAGAGAGAGAGAGAGAGAGAGAGAGAGAGAGAGAGAGAGAGAGTCGATTCAAGGTATCAGTGTTAATTATAAAGTTTTAAGTCCTAAAAAGTAATAAGTGACTTTTGAAATAAACCTGTTCTGCAAAAACAATAGTGACCTTTTCTTTATTGGAAAACACTGAAAGTTGTATTTGCTGTGAAGAAATGCTTATTTTGTGACAGCATCGTGTACCGTTGAAATGCTTTACTCAAGCTCTGATGCTTTTTGAACGCGAATAGTTCTGAACGTCATAAAAGCAAAATAAATTGTAGTCTAAAGGTTATTTTCCCATAGTCTTTAGATCTAGACTTGAAACAAAACTAAGTCTAAATTTGGAAAGTCTAGTCTAAGTCTAGATCAATTCTGTGAGAGAAAGATCTTTAAACCACTCTGGTATAGGTTTGCATTAATGAGAGCGGATAAACCTAGGATCTAGACTTACCATAATTATAATCTAGCGGGTCTCCAGAGGCCACACACGGTATCTCTGAGATAATATCTTCATACATTGTAATGATCTCTGGAGACTTTTTCTGTTTACTCTCCCCCCCCCCCTTTTCTTTTACAGTTACTGACTGTGACAGCGGATCCGCCTGTGAGGACCAAGATGTGACATCTAAGAATGTCACAGCGACCTATGTGGACGGAGTTCTCTTCTGCTGCTCCACAGGGAACTCCATCACAATCTCTGTTCTCAGGAACACTTCCGGCTACTCCCAGGCCCAGTCCACCAGCGTCCTATCGTCTGACTCGTTCGACAGCATCTTCGTTAGCAGTGACGTGTCTTTATCTGGGGCTAACAACAGCAGCAACAATCAGGTGGTGTGCGAGTGTCGAGACGTTGATCTGGAGGATGTCACAGGCTACTTTGACGATATTAGAAAAAAATTCTGGGACACATTTGATTCCACTTGGGACAAGATCTCTGGGTTTTTGAGTTAAAAGACAAAAGAAGGTCTTTTCATTTACGTGAAATCTGTTTCATGTAATATGCAGGAAAAATTTGGACAGGCATGGAAAAAAAATATTACTTTTTCACTGTGCTCTGAGAATGTGGAAATGTTAGGCATAGAACGATTTACAAATATGATACTTACACTTTTTCTTTTGGCTTTAAATAGACATTGGCATTTTGACCATTGTCATTTCCCAGGAGATCTAAAACAATCATAATAAATTAAAACGTGGCATTTAAGCGGCCCCTTCCCCTTAAAAAGGAGTAAAAAAAACTCGGCGTTTGACTCATTTCAAATGCTACTCTAAACATCTGAGTTAAAAAAAATCAAAATAAATAATCAACAAATGCCGCGACGATTTGATTTCTTTGCTTTATCACAAAACTTGATGATGTGTCCAACATTTAAAATTTTTGTTCACTTTTTGATAGGCTTGATAAATTAAATTTCAACTCGAATGGATTTAAATTTAATTCATTTCTTGGACTATGTGAAGATCAATTTCTTTTCGATTATCAATTTGATTTTGACGGTCAGAATTACGCTTTTTGTTACAAAAAAAGCCAAAACCTGTCAACTTAAAAGTAAATATGAGGTATTGACACGTCATTAAAAAAATCTGACGATATATTATCCATGAAAGTCTAAAAAAATTTGAAAAATGTCAGTCTAGGCGGATGTTCAAGAAGGAAAGGTGGGAAGCGAGCACGAGGTAAATTATCTTTAATAATATTAAGAAACGGTTGAAAAATCTAATGTGACTATATATTTTTCTAAAGCGGAATTAAATGTTTGTCCACCGTCATGTTTTTGACGTGGACTCCCACGTGTTCTGCGTTGAATCAACGAGAATAATTGTTAAATGACATACAATTTTGTTACAAAGCATATGTAAAGGTTTACTTACATCCCATTCTAATTAGTTCGTGATAAGAGAATTAGAGAATTTGCCAATTACCCAAAATTTGTGAACGCTTAAGCACTAGATCTCATACCATCCATCTCTGATGGCTTTGATTCGTGATAAATAATCACAATGCCGAACTTATTACGGTTCACAGTATCTGAAATAGAACTTAGAAAAAAAAATAGATCCTGTTGGCACCGAAGGATGAAAATTTGTACAAAGTAGTTCCGAAATACAAGGTGAAGAAAAGGGGTGAGAGCAATATTATATTTATAGCGATTCAAAGAATTTTGACCAGAAAGATCATTCATGTTTTAAAAAAGTAAATTAAAGAAAAAAAAAGGAAAATAAATTTTAATATCATATTTATCACAAAACCAAATTGTCCGTTCCTAGCAAACAAACAAACAAAAAATAATTTTGAAAAAATGGCCAAATTAATGTTTAAGATTTTTTTCCTTTAAGTTTTGAAGAAAAATATAGGTCTTTTACTTTAAATATGAAAAAAATAAACATTGCTATCCAATCTATGAATCAAGCTCTACACAGTAGTCAGAAGCAACAAGGTGTAATTGTTAAATGACATAAAATTTTGTAACAAATGTATATTGCAAGTTGGGATGTTCAATGATGAACTCTAACAGCCGTATAGAAATTTTTATCTTGTTTAATCTCATGGGGAAAAAAATTAAGCACTGAAGTAGAGTAAAGCGGTCAAACATTCACAAATAACTTAATTTCAGATTCTTATGCGATTGCTAGTGACGACTAGTTTTGATAGTAAAGTTTGGTTGTTTAAAGTGGATTTTTTGGGGTTTTTTTTACTGAGATTACAGTATCGGCATTGTAAGTCTAAGAGTGGGAGAATTGGAATCGCCAGATGGATCTTCTTTTCTTCTTCTTTTCTTCTTTTGCCATTCCTAACACGTTCTTGAGATGTCAAGAAGTGTACCGTTGGTATTAAAATAATATTTTTTGACCGATGTTCCAGAATTCACTAGGAATTTCTCAGACAGATCGATTAGACACAATCTCTAAAACCGCCCCTGATATTATCGATATTGCCTTGAGGTTAGTAGTTTATATATATATATATACTATATATATAAACTACATATATATGTCTACCTCATAAGCTGAAGCTATTTATTCCTTTATCATTGTGAACGTTGGAAGTAAAATGAATTCCTCGGTAAGTTATGTGAACTTTAGATACTATATCAGAAAAGGGAAAGCGTTTCTTTTTATGAATTTATGAAAAAAAAAAACAGCCTGAAAAGAATGTCTTGTTTCTTTTTTCATTCAAAACAAAGTGCGAGTGTTGAACAAAAGCATCTGCTGAAGAAGAAAATAAGAAACAATCGCCTATAAATAAAGCTAGTGTTACACATACTTGTCCATTTGAGGTTCAGAAGGTTAAAGTCCAAATGATGGCGGTAAAAAGTTTAGCACACACTGTCTATTTCATGTGGATGACTATATTTGGCTTTGCACAAAATTAAGAAAAAATGAGCATCAGGCTTTGTGTCAGTTTTCATAGTTTTGAACAAAAAAAAAATGAACAAACAATGATAAGGACTATTGTCTTTGCCTCGCCCATGCCATCTTTTGTTTTAGAATTTTACACGCAAAATAATTGGCATGAGCTCAAAAATGAATATTTTTTATTTTTTTTCACTTAACGATAATCTTTTATTATTGGAGCACTTTCTAAATCATTCAGAATTGAAATTGTAACAGATCAGGGCGGTTCAAAAAGTGATAGGAATTATAAAACAGATAACGCACAGAAAAAGATAAGAGATTGGGACGGTAACGATGCAAATAAAAAGGATGAAAACTTCACTAAATCTAACATGGCGAACTGAAAAAGATTTGATTCAACAGCTGGGAAACAAATTATTTGACTTGCAAACCAAACAAGGTTACTTGAAAGATTGAAAAACTGAAGAGGAAAGAGAAATTTAGGCAAATCAGGAAGGCAAAATTCAGTAGAAAAAAAATAAATAGCTGAAAAAGTGTTATAGGAAACATAACATGACTTTGCAAGAACAGACATAACTCAACTTAAAAACAAACAAACAAACAAACAAAACAAAAGTGGCAAAGAGATATTAAGAGAACTCATGACAAAATGACTGAACACAAACCAGTAGGATTGACGAGTGGCCGAAAACCAAATAGATTGGGCCTTTTATATATAGTCCATTATTCCCTCAAACAAGCAACAAAAGATATCATAGAAAAACTTCAGCGAATGGTAATAATGAAAAAAGCAACACAGTTTCGTTATTTCTGAGGACGTAACGAAACTTATGTCTCAAAGAGGAGGTTTGAGATCTCTTCGAGGTGGTGAGAACGGAAATAAAATAAAAGCTAGGCATTTTAATGTAAAGGCAGATAAGAGTTAAACTATCAGTAACTTAACTCTTGATATTAGTTTATTAACTTAATTTATTTGACCTCAAACCTGTTTATACAAAAGTAGACAAAACGGAGCGGTGTAACGTGCATATAGGCACCTATTTGTAAATATCTTTTTTTTTTCCATTAGAAAAACGTTTCCACAGATATCCTTACGTTGCATCGACTTCGAGTCAGTCTTCACCTTATCTCAAGCGCATACCACCAAAGACAGAGGTTTTTGTCTAAACCCACTTCTAACTTTGATTTTGTATGTTGGTCAGACATACCCTACGTTATCTGTACAAAAATGTATAATTCTTTCTCATAATTAATATGATTGTAAATCTAGAACTAGCCCAGTCATTTAGCAGTAGTCTTTTTTTTTTTTGAACAAGTGGTTCTTATCTTTGCAAACTAAAATCAAGATTATGAGTTTATCTACTTCAGAGCTCTTCCTATTGTCTTACATTTATAAATCCAGCTAGGATAATCATCCGCTTTGTTTGCAGTCCAGGAGTTTAAGACTCGGAAACCACAAATATTGTTTTTTATTAAACTAATTCTGCTTCTGGTCTGAGATAGACTCAAAAACCTGGACTCTCTCACCAAAATTGGTTTAATATAGCTCAGAGGAGCTATTCTCTCTCTCTCACTCTCTCTCTCTCTCTCTCTCTCTCTCTCTCTCTCTCCCTCCCTCCCTCCCCCTCTCTCTCCCTTTCTCCCTATATATATATATATCTATTTATATGTATTATATAAATATATACATATATAAATATATATCATACAAATATATATATGTTATATATATATATATTATATATATGTACATATATGTACATATATATATATTTATACACACACACACATATATATATATATGTTTATATATATATATATATATGTATATATATATGTGTGTATGTCATCCGTATGAAGTTCTGTTTGAAGTTTGTGAATTAAAAGCTAACAAAAGATTCTATACGCTTATAATGATGCAATCTTTAACGCAAAACTAAATTAATCATATGGCTTATCCAAACTGACACAACTAACTGAAAGAGCTTGCAATATTTTTGTTCATTTCAAATGTAAAACTGTATCACATTTCGTTAGATGAAGACAGAAAAATTCTGCTTACACGGGCCTATTAAAGAGTGCATCAAAAAGGTGCTTTCATAAGTGAGTATAAAAGGAAAAAAAAAGGTTTGGCACTCATTAACAAAATATAAAATATTTTAAATGAACATTAGGATATTGTCAGGTGCTTCCAAGTAGAGGGGCGTGGAAAAATCAGCCAATTGTTGCCAAATGTTTATGATAGAGGAACTTAATTTATTTGTAGACAGATTAAACAGTTTTTCGTCAAGTCAAAATATTTCTTACTAATGCAAACTCGCGTAATAGGTAAACTGTGATTTAGGTAAATTAGTGTATATAATTATAGCTATTGCATCAGGTTTTTTTCGAGCTGTGGCTTGTAGGAAAATGGTATATCAGAAGACAGTTTAGAAAAAATGAAAATGAATTACAATGTCTATTGTCATGTAAGACTTGTATTTAGCTTTTTTTTTTCTTTAGAAACAGCTGACGGCAGTTAAAACATAACTGCTGAGAAGCTACTTCAAATAAAAATAAGAAAACTCAAACAAGTTTGAAACCCCAGAAACCAACTTCAAGACAGCAGAGATTATAGTACTGCAAGGATGAAAGCATTTCGATTTTTTTTAGTGATTAGACGAATCATATCTACTGGTCTGGAAACAGCACAGCTGCTCAAGACTAGCGAACTGAAGAACTCTTCAAGGTTTTTTTTTTTCGTGATAAAGGCTAGACCTACCAGCCTTTATGCTGATCTTACATTTCCTTATGAAATGATTCTAGTAATCAGAGGTGATTTTAGACTCAAAGATAGTTGTAAAGCTGGGCTCCTAAAATAATACTTGAACCGTATTTGTTCCTTTGATATGGCCGTGCTATGACTCTGTGATATCATTATGTTTTGGTAGCAGAAATTTCACAAAAGTGCATATTCATCTTACGCTGTCGCCCCTTTTAAAAACATTGTGTCTAACCCATTCTGTGTCATCTCAATTTGACTGTCTTTTTATCTGTTTGCCTGTGTCTCAGTTTAAATGTGTGCATTCTACCTGGGCCACAAAAACAAATTCTAGAACTTTGTTTCTCTCTCATTCTGTCTGTCTGTCTTTCTATGTATATGTCTATCTATCTATCTATCTATCTGCCTGTCTCTCTATCTATCTATTTATCCATCTATGTATTCATCTATGTGTGTGTATATATATATGTATATATATATATATATATATATATATATGTGTGTGTGTGTGATTTTATGTATGTATATATATATGTTTTTATATTATGTATTTAATTTTCTAATAATCTATAAATATACACTTTAAATCTCATTCTCTTTATCTTTTCAAGTATGTATCGACCAGAGATTCCATTATCTAAAGATTTAGCCTTACGACTTTTTTCTTTCTTTAATTAACACCGATAGATAACACTCGGCATCAGCCTGTCTCTTTCCTTTTAAACCTTATATTTATTTTTTTAATGTCTGTCAAGATAAGCGCAATATCAAGGAGTAAGGACCAATCAAATTGCTCAATATAGTTAAAGGTTTTTACGTCTTATCTCGCCATCATTCCCAATATAATTGTTTGCTTGTCACTTGTATCATTGTTTCCATAATCCAAGAGGCAAAAATGTTTCTCAAGACAATATTTTTCGTTTCTCTATCGTTAGCAGGTAAGTTTGCAGGTATATATCTTTTGATTAGTGAATTAGAATAGGAATGAAAGTTCTCTTAAGTTGACAGTGGCGTTTCACCATCAGTTTAACGTTGCTAAACTGTTAGAGTTGTCACATGAATATTGCATTGCGAAATCTTTTGATGAGATAGTGTGACCTAGGAAATCTGCTACGAAATGTGTGAGGGAGAATAATGAAAACTATAACAGATCCTTCGATTCGGAACACATTGAGATGATCATGGCCATCTCAACCTGTTACCAACGCACAAGTGCCAGAGTTTACACAACATTCAGCCAGCGATATATACAACCCGTTGGGAACCAATTTTGAAGTGGCTGAGTAAGATGCTCAAGGAAATAATAATGATGATGAAAAGGATATTTAAACAGATTTATAGACAATGCAAAGGAAGATTTCCTCGAAAACTGTAACATTTAAGTACTAAATTGTGTTTCAAATTCTTAAACAAGTCTTTTAACTCGCACATATAAATTATCGATATTATACACTACCACAATGAACAAAGTTGTCATAAGCTGTAACTGCTATTGGACTATTGGGGGAATTTGGATACGTTTTAAAGACTTTTTTCGTTTTCTCGAGTTATCATACAAGTAATTTATCTTTTATGGAAGAAATCATAACGTATTGAGGAAATCCAGAATTAATTTAGATAGTTTACGACACGTTTAAAAATGCAGTCCACTGTAATCATTTTCAAGCAATTTTGCTCACTTTAAAAACATGTTAAACCCCTTAAATTGGTGTATTTAAAAATTAATTGTGGGCCTTTAGAAATAATACAAAATATACCTTCCATACAATTTCAAAACAATATAATCGATAGCTCACTAACAATAGAATAAAAAAATAGTTAAAAATATAATCCCCATAAGTACCATCTTGTAGGTTTCACAAGCAACGTAACAGATATTGCACTTTACAGGAATCACGCAAACTAAAGTTCTTTGAACTCTTTATATTACGAGCAATATGAAAACTAATCTTTAAAAAGTTCAACCATATCGGTACAAAAAAAATTGCCTGATGTTATCCAGCATCTGATGTGTCTGTCCTGGTATTACGAGTTAGAATTAAGTTCAGTCAGTTCTGCTTGGCCTCGCCAAAACGGAGACTTTAAAGTCATTCGCACCTGTGTTTTCATACGATTCACATAGCAAGAAACTTATTAAAGGAATTACAATAAGCTTTTTCAACAATTAGACCTAGTTTTAATCATGGCGTAATAGTTTAATTTTGCTCAAAAGTTGTCGATGATGAATCTTTCCTTACATGAACCTTGAACTTAACCTTTCAGCGGCTCAGGCTCAGTGTCCAAAGGACTGGGAGTACTTTCAAGGCTCCTGCTATACTCTAGGGTATTCAGATCTTGATTTCAGAGAGGCTGAAAAGACATGCGAAGAAATAGACGGCTACCTAGCAGAGATTACATCTGAAGAAGAGAATGATTTTGTCAAAGATTTAATCCGCTCGGGTGCTTACGACACTGAGACAGGAGCCTACATAGGAGCTCGACAAACATTCAATATGAACTGGAGATGGGAGAAGTCGAGAGATGATGTCTCGTTCTCGGACTGGGCAAAACCTGACCGCCGGCGGATTGGTCGAAACTCCAAATGTGCCAGTTTGAATAAAGATGATGATTGGAGCTGGGTAGAACAGGACTGTGCCAGAAGTCAAGGCATGACATCCGTGTGTGAAAGATGTCTTCAGCAGGAGAAATGCAAGAATGGAAAGTGCTATGAGATTCTCTGCAATGTCGCGGAATATGATGATATTCAGGAGAGATGTGAGAATGTTGGGAGGAACGTGGCAGTAATCGATTCTGAAAAAGAATATAATTTCATCAAGGACTTTCTGAGCAATGCTTCGATACCAAAATCCGAACTCTTCGACACTGGTAACGTCTGGCTGAGTTTAAGCGACGAAGATACAGAGGGAAGTTTTATACTGCCAGATGGCACAGAAATGACCTTCGTCAACTGGGCAAGCGGGCAACCCGACAACAACGGTCTTGGAGGACGGGAAGAAGACTGCGTGGTGCTGGACGCTTCTATGGGCTGGAGTTGGAATGATGTCATGTGCTTCACTGAAAATGCTGTACTATGTGAAAGTCCAAAATAAAGCTCACTATTATGAGCATAAGCGAGAAAAAAAGCAACCTTTTTACACTAACTGAATGCGTGTCTGGCTTTAACGGAGCTTTAATTGAGATTTTTTTTTATCTTCATGCCAAATTTCTCAACCGCTATTTCTTTTTTCTCATGTTCCTCGTGCTCATCTCCTGAAATTTAAAAATTTAAACGATGTTAACTTGTGGATAAAAAGTCATTGAAACTCTAAAAAAACCAACCCAAACTATGAAGTAAAAGGTTTTTATTGAAATTTAGATGGAAAAGATACAAAACCCTGTCATAACAAGATATCAATTAAGTCCAAACTATCTCATTGAATGCACGCGTACTGATATATAAATGATACTTAATTTACTTAAAATCATAAATTATTACTATATTACGAAATTTCACAATACCTTACAGGTAAGAAAAAAATGCCAGTAACAAAAGATGTTGCTGAGATTTATTCCTTTTACGTGTCGACACCGGCCTAAGCTAAAACCGTTTATAGTTGCGAGTTGATCAGCCTTTCAAAGGTGTAGCATTGACATGTTTAAATTTATTACAATAGAACTGCCAAGAAAAAGCCTAGCATCCATGTTTGATCTTCAGTTGTGTTTTAATACCTAGCGGAAAGATCACATAGCATTTCGAAAACCACCAAAACTGTTAATTGCTTAGGTAGATGTGTTATTTCAACGACGTGCAGTAGATGTTTTGTACTTATCACAGAGTCTGACGTTACATGATAATATTAATTTTTTATTCACAAAAAATGTTGTGTTACTTGATAGGAGAGTAGCAAGAAAAATTTTCACATAAATATCGGAGATCTGCACCTTGAAAAAGCAATGTTTCAGTTTTCTCATCATAAACCCTGGCACATTAATATTCTTATAACTTTGCGGGTATGAAAGATAACTATACTTAATTTTCCGTGCTACCCAAAACATGTTGATCCAGGATCAAATTTTATAAAGATGTTTGTATAACAATGTTAGCAAATTTTATTCTGAGAACCCTCAAAGTTGACATTATTTCTATAGGATAACATTTTTCTGAACATTTGCTATTTACCGGAGGATTGTTTAAATACTTCCACAAAGATGCATCTGTACAATGCCTTATAAACAGAAACATCGATTTTTTTTCGATTTTCAAAGCAAAATTTATTTAACAAAAACTATTTGATATTCTTAGGCTTTGCGTCAATTTTCACAACTAGCTGAAAAACCTTTTTCTACGACCAGAACTCTAATGTCATTTTGACGGAATTGTTTGTGCATTAAACAGACTTATAAAGGGCCTTTATATGTATTATTTTACCAACATGATTTAGACTTAAAGTTGCCTCCACCTATCTATCTTTACCCAGAATCTACATATCTTGATAGTTTAAATTCTGTGCATAAAATCTAGATCTACAACTTTAACTCTTTTAAGATTCTAAGCGTAGAAGTAAAATCTAGATCTAGATCTTAAACTTTTAATTTGAGCCTAGTTGCTTTGATAGTTTTATCACAAGGGAGTTGAGTTTGTAGAGTGATTTTGGAGAAGTATTTTTGTAATCTTCTAAGCATTCGCGGTTTGAAAAAAGTATAGCCTTAAAACCAAGGTACAATCTAATCATTACTTTGCAACAATCACCAAGATCAATACACTGAGGCCATAGTAAGGTTCTATAATCTTTTAGGCAGTACCGTCCAAAACCTTGAACTGTTAGAAATAAGAAAGCTAATTCCGTGGTTGAGAGTTACAAAAACTCATTTTAGAGAGAATAAAACACATAATATTGGATATTTCACAATAAAATAATTAACATTATTTATGGGCATGTGGAAAGAGCTCGACACTCCGTTTCTGTTAGATTTAGGATGGCAACACAAAGTGAGAGGGATTCGAATTATGAAATACTTACAAACTGTAAATCTTCTGCACTATATGTACACCAGTAATCTTGGGGCGTCCAGCTCATTGTTTCGACAGTTGAATCTTAGTTTTACACAAGCGCTAGATTTATATCTGAAATCTTGGGCGGTCAAGGAGATTGGTCCCATATGTGCTTTACCTTTATAAAACACAGGCGTTAGATGTACATATGAAATCTTGGGCGGTCCACCAGAAGTTTGTTCCAACAGCTGTTGTTCCTGATTTAGATACAAGCTCTAGACGCACATCTGAAATCTTGAGCGGTCCACCAGAAGATGGTTCCAACAGCTGTTGTTCCTTATTTAGATACAAGCTCTAGAGCACATCTGAAATCTTGGAAGGTCCACCTGAAGATTGCTGTTGTTTCTTATTAAGATATAAGCTCTAGACGCACGTCTGAAATCTTAGGCGGTCTAGAAGATTGCCCCAACATTTTCTGTACCTTAGATAGATACAAGCGCTTGACATACATCTGAAATCGAGTGTGGTCCACCATAAGATTGTCCCTTCAGCTGCTGTACAACGAAAATTTCAGCCGGTTTAGAGGATTTTCTTGACAGCTTTAACGTTGTTAGGCACAGACCAGGTAACAAAGAGAAATTAAGTTACTTCGGACGAAGTTATACCGACATGTTTAATTCTTCACGAAAAATCTTTTTGGAGGCTACATGCACTAAACTGCCCTGCCTTTTATAAGATGTATTCTTATATATATTATGAAGAGATGAGAAGAGATTTTATGCGACAATAGTCAGCGAAGCAGTATAGATGGTCTGAAAAAGCTCTTCAGCGGAATTAACTAAGATTTAATATTCTAATGATTATAACCACCAAATTCAAAGAAATAATTATATAGCATTTTCTAAAAGAGGAGATTTTGCTTTCAAACCAATAAAATATTAATTTTTAAATGATGGGAAATCTCGTTAAAGTTTATATAAACTGTCACCACTTTCTCTGTAAGCCAATTTTCCACACAGGATCAATGTACTAATAAGATATGAGGATAAATCTTAAACCTACTGTTATAATCAGTCGAAAAAGTCGATAAATTCTGTAAAAATAAAAAAGAAATAGGAACAGATCAAAGACACCTTAGCCTGAGAAAAAAAGTTGATATTAAATGAGGTGATGCCGCAGAGAGTTTAGTTCAGACAACCTAATCCCAGCAAGTTGTAGTTGAGACAACCTAATCCCTGTAAATTCTAGTTAAGACAAACCAATTATAGCAAATTATAGTACAGACAAACTAATGCCAGCAAGTTCTTGTTAAGACAACCTAATCCCACAGTCGTTAACTTTTGCAGCCAAAGTCGAGCGACCAAGTATTCTTTCATTCTGACGCAGATAATGAAAAAAGAATATTTTTTATTCACAGCATCAGGCATATTGTTACAATAAACACTGCTGCCTGAACAAACAGCTCTAAAGAACAGCAAAAAAATTTTTTTCAAGTTCATGAACTTAAATAATTTTTAAAAAATATGAATTTTAATGGCGGCGTGGAAAGTATACAGTTGTAGACAAAGAGGAAGCATAAAGCATGAATTCTAGAATGAAGAAGCACACAAAAAAATAAAAGAAACCATTTTTAATGATTAGCAAATTCATTAAGATTAAGATGTTGATCTATATTGACAGATAAAAAAAAACCTGTTAAACTACCTCGACTTGACCAGCAGCATCACGTCACCTGTTGGGTACAAGATTTCATAGACAAAATGATAAGCCGTATGATCTGATGATCTTTTTCTGCCCAATCAGTTTGTGCGCAAAGAAAGTGTTCCGGTCTAGAGCGCTGCGCATGCCATGGTTTACACTGAGCTATCCCAGCTGAAGCAAAGGAAGGCGCTTGAAAGACGACCACGACAAATCCCACTCCATTCTTTGCCCACACACTTCACACATGTTAAAACATCTTTACGATCGCGGCAATGAAGTCCTATTTATGGACAATAGCGTGTTATTAGGATAATAAAAACCCTTAAACATATTATTTCATGTTACGCTACCTTCTCCTTACAGTATCATTTCAAGGTATTAATATTTGGAAGCCTGTGGCCCATTTGTCTTTAGTGTGCTATCGAAAAGATTGGCAAAATGAATCAGCTTTTTTGTTGTCAATTAAGTTCAGAATTGCAAAAATAATACCAAGAAACATTGAACATCATGTGTGAACTTGACAGTTTGGCAAGACATTTATCGTAAAAAAGTGTCATCACCAAACGTCATTATTTTTGCCTCGCATCACCTATCAAATATTGGACGAAAATAACCGTCCATTCGCTATACACTTACAATAACTGGTACTTGTCTCCTCGCATCCGATGAAACTCGTGAAAACCATAAAGTGGATGTCATCTGAGTGCTAGGTTTTTTCTTGACAGTTCCATTGTAATAAATTTGACGTATAAAAGCGCCATCTTTGAAAACTTGAGACTGTAGATGGTTTTTGCCAAGGCTGGTGTCGAAAAGTGAAATAGTTTCCTTCCAGTGACATTTTTTGTTATGATTTTGCTTTAACGTTAAGATACTGTACAATTACCTAGATTTTAATCGGAGGATGAATTCCAGCAAACGGAGTGACAATTTCAGATTTTTAGTAAGTTAATCGTATAAGAATAGCAGCATTGCGTGGTTTGAATGAGATCAATTTGAACGTATTAATATCTTATCATGGCCGTTTTTGAACTTTTCATACGAGTTCCACTAGTCTGTAAGGCGAAATTCATAGCAAAAATCATGTTGAAAATTATTGCAACAATTCTTTTTATTTCTATGTTTAAATATATCCTTATTTTTGTATTAACTAAATTTCAATCTGTTTTTATACACGTGTCAACGTGGTTAAAATGTTTGCATTTCAGGAATCAAGCACGAGGAACGTAATAAAAGAAGTAATGATCGAGAAATATTCCAAGAAAAAAATACGTCTCAATTATAACTCCATTCACGACACACATACACATAAATTAAGTGAAAAAAGGCTGTTTTTTTCTTTATTCATGATCATAATTTTAAGCTTTATTCTCTACTTTCACATAGTATAGCGTTTTCAATGTGGCACGGAACATCATTCCACTTCCAATCCTCGGTAGCGTCTAACACCACACACTCTTCTGAGATATAGTTGCTGGGTTCCCCTACCGCCCAGTTCGTGTAGGTTAACGGTGTGCCATCTGACAATGTAAATTCACTTGCAAAGTCTCCACCGATGACACTCAGCCAGATGTTAGAAGTATTGTAGACTTCGGATTTGGGTACGGAAGCACTGTTCAAAAAGTCCTTGATGAAATCATGTTCTTCTTGAGAATCAATTACAACCACTTTTCCGCCGACAGCCTCACATCTGTCCTGAATGTTGTCGTAGAACTCCAGATTGCAGAGAATCTCATAGCACTTTCCGTTATTGCATTTCTTCTGTTGAGGACATCTTTCACACACGGATGCCATTCCTTGAATAGGGCCACAGTCTTGTACTACCCAGCTCCAGTCATCGGCTTTGTTCAAACTAGCACATGAGGTGTCATGAATACTCTGCTGAGGGACAGGCTTCACCCAGTCCGAGAACGAGACATCATCGTCAGAGTGTACCCAAAACCATGGTACACCTCCCATTTGTAGCGCTCCTATGTAAGCTCCTGTCTCATTGTTAAAAGCCTCTTTGCGAACTAAATCTTTGACAAAATCATTCTCTTCCTTTGAACTAATTTCTACAGGGAGACCGTCTATTTCATAACATTTGGTCTGTGCATCTTGGAAATATTCGTGGCCATGCACTAAAGTGTAACAGGAGCTTTGGTAGTTAAACCAACCCTCTGGACAATCATCCTGAGCCGCTGAAAGGTCAAAGTCAAAGAAAATTAGAAGACCAGATTCATTTTAAAATACCAATACCACTAAAACCACCACTGTTATTTCTACTACCACCACCACCGCCACTAATACTACTACAACTACTACTACTACTACTACTACTACTACTACTACTACTACTACTACTACTACTACTACTACTACTACTACTACTACTACTACTACTACTACTACTACTACTACTACTACTACTACTGCTGCTACTGCTGCTACTTCTGCTGCTGCTGCTACTGCTACTATTACTTCTACTACTTCTACTTCTACTACTACTACTGCTACTACAACTATCAGTA
Source organism: Elysia crispata (assembly GCA_033675545.1). NCBI lineage: Eukaryota > Metazoa > Mollusca > Gastropoda > Plakobranchidae > Elysia > Elysia crispata. The sequence continues at coordinate 1,729 of JAWDGP010005355.1, read as the reverse complement.
ACGAAGCACTGTAAAATGTAGGTGTAATTCAGCTTTAAATTGTTCAAATCAATGCACAACGAGAGAGATTTTGGCTGTAGGTCTTAAAGCAAATTTTACAGCATTACATTTTCTCCTCCATGCCACTAATAGAACAATTTTATATATATATATAAAAAAGCCTCAGGCATTTGAATTTTTTTTTAACGCTGTCATAAAGACTTTCTTTAAATAAAACAGATGTTAAGAAAAAGTAAATTAAATTTTGAGCCTCCATAAATACAATGTCTTGCTCGACCTAATTTCTTGAAAAAGAGATCTCCGGTACAAAGGAAAGAAAACAAACCAAAAGCGGATGCTTATTTTTCCACACAATCTTCACTTGTTAGTTAATATCTATGCTGAAGCTGAATCCTGGTTTTCACAGCTTTGTTGATGACATAATGGACTTCAGTGAAAAGCAGGATATTTATAAAAGATTCGTATACAACCTCCATTTTGTTAATCTCCTCACTGAAACCTTTTCTCTGCCTCTCAACTAATCCGATTCATTGAGCCTCTTGTGCAGATATTATAATGGTTACAGGTGGAATCATATGGTAGCATATTCATATTAATGTTTCAAATACTGTTCTCATACATTGAATAGTTTTTTATCGATACAAAAGTTGAGTTTGAGGAAGTACATGTCTTTTGTTAAACTGGAAACTATCTGGTATCAATGATTGTCAACCTACTTTTGATCTTAAACAAAAATAAAGTGACCTGCAAGTTCTTGGATATCTTGTTAAGACATCTAGATCCAAAGACTTAGATAAACCTTTAAACGTTGCATTCACGTCAAAATTTATTCTAAGTGGTTTGATTGGATTTTCATTAAAATTGTCGGAAAAAAGAAAAAATTTATAGAACTAGCAGCGTTGTTTAGATCTTCATAAAATTTGTCGTAATAAAAACTATATTTTTATACATTTCCATAAACTGTTTTAAAAATATTAAAAATCGATTGTTACCGAAAACCTTGTCTAGATTTTTAAAATTTGTTTCTCAATGAATAACTGGAGGCTATAGATTTTAATTAATGTCGAAAAGAGTAATAAAATGTATATTACGTTTGAAAATTTCACAATGTGTTTAGAAAAAGAAATCTGAAAGAGTAATCGCTGTCAGATTGCTTTCCCAATAGATAACAACTCTCAAAAGTTTTGGCAATTAAACAGCTTTGATCAAAGATCGTGACCTTATTTGGAAAAAAATATGACAATGAAAAATTGGAAAATATTTTCAAATAAGTTTCAAAGTATTGTAAGGATTATTTAAACAAATTTGTAATTATATGGAAGAAGGGTACCAATAAAAAAAACTACTCTGATTAAAATAACAATAAAAAAAAATCACGATCGAGAAGTATAAAAGAAGTTACCACAATAAAATTGATTCCTGAATGGAAAGAAAATAGTATCTGATATTTTGGGCAACCAAAATGCTTTGATCAAATTAAAAATCTATTGCGTAAAAGGATAAAAAGTGATAGCATCTACTATCACTCGTAGGTTATGATCGAGATCGAGATCTATACTAATTAACACAAGATTCTACTTCTGTTTCTAGCTGTCAATATTTACTGGAGATAATGAAAATACAAGTTTAATTCTAGACCTAGGTCTAACTTAGGTCCAGATCTACATTCAGACTACGTAGAGCTATCCTAGAAGTGGGTTGTGTTGCATCGCTATTGAAAATAGCACAA
>JAWDGP010005354.1:15000-33311 GCA_033675545.1 Elysia crispata | reverse complement strand
AACAGATTGGGAAAAAAAAAACAGAATTAGTCGATTCTCTTTATGATAAGCTTTTTTACGTACATATTCTTCTCAGGCTCAGTAAATTCAAACCAGGGTCTAATTCGTAGAACTGAACTTTCAGCTTTTATTTGTAATAGCTGTACAGCCAGAGAACGAACAAATGTGCGTTTTACATGATCATGACGGTTTATTCTTAAAAGAATTGGCGGAAACCAAAATAAATATATATATATATTTTATAAGGCTCGTTTCGTTTGACTTTTGTGACTTTATTCCACTTATTCCCACAAGATGATCCTGATAAAATTTTTGAATGTTGACAAGTTTATATTATTAATCTCATATTGTTAATGGCTATGCAGTGTAATGATGTTTATTTGTGCTTTTTACAAGAATATGACAGTTTTATTCTTGAAAGAATGCACGAAAATTAAAGGAATGTAAATCTTATAGTAGTGACAGTTTTATGTGATTTAACGGCTTCGTTTTTCCCTAATTCCTGTAACAAACCGTAGATCATACAAAGTGTGGGATCGATAGAACTTTATGTCACATTTTTAATGGCTGTACCCAAACGGTGGAAACATCTGTGCCTCTTACCAGTAATGGTTGTTTTATTCGTGTAGATATGCACATAATACCTCTTGAGTCATAAATACAATCAGAGAGCTAGGTTTGACCTTTTCTGCATTGGTTTCACCAATGCCCACAAGATGGTCCAGATAAAATTTTGAGCACTGGCAATTTTATAGGATATATCTCCTAAATGAAAAAAAAAATTTTTAGACTACCTTGGAAATTTTGCTTTAAGTTGTAATTTGCCCATAGAATTGGATTAGTAAACTTTTCTTCTAAAAAAAAAAAAATCTTTTTGGACAATTTAAACCAAGAATATGATTTTTCTTTTTTTTTTTTTTTTCTGGAACGAAAAAGTTGAATATTTAAACTATGTCCTGTGATAACAGCTTGACAGGGGTGATAGGAATGAATTGAAAGTACGCATACAATGTAAGTGGTGCCGGATCTAAAGATATCTGCAAAAAGATGTACATGTTATAGAGTAATTTTACCTAAAGAATTTAAAAAGTAGTGTGGATCTAAGGTTGGATAGTAACAGCTGCTAGACTGAAATCAAAAGGTTAAGAGATAGAGCTGCATAAATCAAATTTCATATATAGGCTTAGAATTTCAAAGGAACTTAACTTTTAGATTCTCGGTTTTGATTAGAAAAAATTATTGAGATATCGAATTCTTGGTAAATATAAAGAGGTAGAAACATACAATAATATTGTATCATGTAATAAAAAAGATAGAGGGTTATTAGAACCAATATGAATAGTCAACTTTTTTCTAAAACTCAAATCTAATAACAGATTTTTTAAACGTTCATTATCATGTACGTACGCGGCTAAAACTTCATGCGAGGCAGTGCATTTTTATGAACCAAATAGAAAAAATTACAGCTTTCTAATAAGCGTTCAAAAGGATCTAAACACCGTTTGAGAAAGCACAGAATTAGTCGGTTTCCATTATTAAAAGCCTATTTTACACACACACACACACACATCCATGCAAGCATTCAAACCAGGGTCGATTCTGTAGAACGGAATTTTCAGCATATATTTTTAATGGTTGGACAGTCAAGGAATAGACAAATGAACACAAGATACGGGATTATACAAGATTATGACTGTTTATCCTTGAAACAAAAGCAAAAAAGCGAAAACAAATGTAATTTTCATAAAAGGGTAAGGTTGATTTGACCTCATTGGCTTTTTTTTGCACAAATTCCTGCACTGAATCAAATAATGAGTGGGAATGACAAAATTCTATGTTATATTTTTATGGGCACCAACAGTATAAACATCTGAACCTGCTACAGGATTATGTGTATTTTATTCCTGTTTATTTTTACGACATACCTAAAGCGACGTAAATTCATGCACAGGGCAAGGACATTGACTTTCATAGCCTTTTTTTCAATCAACGCCTAAAAATGTTAAATTATAAAGTGTTTGAGGCCTGACAGTAGGTATATAATATTCTTCATATATTTTTAATGTCTGTTCACCAACAGTATAATTATTTTGTTTTTATAGAGGTTTTGGACGATTTAATCATGTAAATATCCACGAAATCATTATCAATCCAATGATATAACAAGCATGTATATGGTATTGCTTTTCTTTAAAAAAAATTATAACCACAACAATTAAATAAATCAAAAGCAATCATGCTGATAATCACATTCACAGTTGGTCTATCGGAGCATTGAAAAGATGACTCTGTCTCTGTAAAGCTATCCTCCGGCATTGGGTATGGCTTGTCTTTCTGACATCTCTCTAGCTCTACGCTCAGAAATAGAAAACATATTGAATCTAAATTTTGTTCTGAACAGGATACAATTGTTGTAATAATCAAAATTGTTGCTAAGAAAAAAATTCAAATGATTTTTGTATAATGTTTTAGACTAAAAAAGAATAGATTTGGAGGCTGAATAAGAAACAAGACTGTGAAAATGATAATGTGACGGCACTCTTTTATTTCTTCATGGTTACATATTTATAGCATCTTAAGCCTAGTTGAATCATTGAAAATATCCCAAAAGGCATTCTTACCTTTAAATCACACATAGTAAATAGGAAAAAATACTTCTGTATTTTTCCAGTTAAATAATTGAAAAAAAAATCTAAGGCTTGTTTTAAAGCGACGCAGACTTTTACATAAAAAAAAAAAACAAACAAGTGCCAGGAAATGAATTGCTACTTTTAGTAACAAAAATACATCATACCCACATATTGAAGAGCAAATATTAAGGATTTATACACTCTAGAGTTTAAAAAAACATGGAAGTAATACAAACAGACATAAGTACACGATTTAAATTCAAGAAATAGATCTATCTAAAGTTAAAGAGCCCTGGCCCTTTGTTATTTAAATGAAATGGCCATTTTTCCGTTCTCCATCAATATAAAATTCCATCATCTTTCCAAAATCATCACCACTATAATCATCATAACCATCATATTAGTCATGATGATCATGATGATGATCATCATTGACGCTGTGGAAGGTCCTCCACATAGCGCACAGTTCCTACAGCTAAATCAAAGGAGTATAACAAACAAAATATTGAAAGCAAACGACTAAATAAAAAGGTCAGAAGAATTGTAAATAAAATTTCATTGTCCTTTTAATACAAATACAAATATATATATATATATATATATATATATATATATATATATATATATATATATATGTATATATATTTCAATAGAACAAATACATATGAATAATAAAACCTAACAAAGTGATCGAGAGGAAGTTTCTCTTTAAAGTGACTGATAATATGATAGTTGAATAGTTTTAAGTCAACAGGGCTGTAATATACACTCAACTGAAATAGTTACTTTATAATGTCAGGTTTTATTTATTTCGTGGACTTAAATGTTGATCTGGGTAGTTTACACAAGCTCTCAAACAATGTTTTTTTTTTCTCTTAACAAATTAAGTCCATAAATTAGCAATACTTTTTATGGCTGCAATTCTTTTATACAAGATTTGATATAAGAGGAACGACACATAAATTAATTTGATACGTCCGTGTCGCTAATGATATTGCCGCGTTGCACTCTAATGCTTAAGCGCGTTAAGTAGCCCTCATCCTGCACTGCTCACGCCCACACATACACAATCAAGTCAGATCTAGGCTACTCGTTATGGTATAAGGGCTCAAAACATTTCACAAGTGCAAGTCACCAGCAGTAGTACGGACAGTCCTATAAAAGAAATTATACGCGCCCTTAATAAACTACCACAACTATTCTAAAGCATTTAAAACTTGAGCATGAAAGGAAACAATAAACGCGGGTGGTATTGCATAGAGTCGTAACTCAATTTTGGGCGATTTCGAGATATTTTTCTACCTAATACTTCTCTTCATTCTGCATCTTTCTATCTTGGTCCTGTACCTTTCGCGCCAAAAATGGCCGAGATATTGATAAAAATGCAAAGGTAGTATGTTCAGTTTAAAATATTTTGTCATTGAATTAAGTTGTATCACTACTTACAACCTCGAACAGAAAAAAAAAATGTTTGCAAAAGGTAGTAACATTTGTTACGACTTTATTCAATGACGAATTAGTTTTGAAGTATGCTTGCATTTCTTATTTGAAAAGGTCGTATGTGAAGTTACGACTGTATTCAAATCGAATTTTAATATAACGTTATGAGACAATTGCATGTTTTGAGCATCGTAACACTGCTTAGGACCTTATTCAAAACGAAAAATCGAGATCTGGCATTTAACGCACAGAAAAGCAATGATAAACTTACGACTTCCGTCCATTGCTCAAAAATTTCCTTATCTCTGAGCTTCAACGAAATTAAAGCGGTAAAAATGCATTGGTCAGTACTATAAACCAGAAAGAAGACCAGTTTTGGTCAATCTGGTCCTTCGGCACATTATTGGATTTAAGATTCTTCAAGAGTTCTAGCTTTGTAACGTTTCACTCAACATGACTATCGAAACTGAAAAGGAGCAAACTGACAGCCAGAACAGGTCTTCATTAATTAGGTGAGTATTTTTTTACGATCTACTAATAGAAGCCCATTTTTTATTTAAAATAAATAAAGAATTTGAAAACAAAAAAGAACTTTTATAACTTTGTATTTATGTGAAGTTCCAGAGGCATGAATTTCTTAAATACACTACTTTGATAAAAGTAACTGAATGTCGTTAGGTAAAATTAAGCTTGTAATTTCTTAATCCATAAAGATCTGCCTCAATTATTAATAACACAGTGGGTCTAGTTAATAGTTACCCTATGTAAAACCCAAGAATCTTTCACCCGTTCAGCCTTGGTGTAATGCCGTCGAGCCCAACGGTCACTGTCCACGCTTACGCCAGTTATAGCTGAGACCGAGAGGTCATGTTGCATATCAAAGTTTTGAAGTAGCGCGTGTTGGTCAGTGTTTGCCAGTAGTACAAACGACTATCATCTTGTAACGCAGTTAACGTTTTTTATTATAACTCAGGACAGTCTTTTTTATTCGCAAATAAACTAGATTAAACTTTGTATGCTTATTAAAGAGTACGAATCTATAAAAAGGTGAAGCATCTATCCAAAAGTATTTATTCAATGGCCTTGTGGTGAGCATAACTGATAAATTTCATGCTCACTTTCATTTGAATTCAAACGTGTCTATTGGTTTATTCATTGGTGGCAATTTTTCACCAAGTATGTGGCAAGTTTTGTTTACAGAATTTGTGCAGCAATTAAATTATAAATACATGTTAAAAGTATATTCACAATTTTCTTGACAGTGATGGACTTGGTCATAGGATAAAATTTCCAAGTAGTTTTTTAAGAAGTTTACAATTGTGCCTTGATATTAAATATTTCAAAGGGCTACTAGACTTCCATGAATGAAACACACAAGAACACAAAATTGTTCCAAACATTGATGCCCAATACTTGAACTTCTGTGACTTCACTCAAAGAAACAGTGAGTGTTATATTTCCACCGGGCAAGGTTAAAGAAATGGAGCTAAAAAATAACTGGGTGAATGTTTTCATATGCTGCAGCAATAATAATAATCTCCTCTTATCTTCCCATAACTAGAATAGCTTTTAATTTTACGATACATGTATACATATATGATTATACTCCACGCGAGGATAACACAATATTTTATTGTCTTTGCACTTTCCCCAATTCCCTGCAAGCAAGCAGCCACCGAGGCGGTGACCGGTACCGGACTGTGGGCAGGCAGTGCACCTTTAACCCGCTAACTTTCTTACTAATGACTGTAAAGAAGGACGTGGAAGACTGGACATCCGAGACGCTAGATAGAATTCTGAGAAATGGCGACCATCAACACCAACCTTGGAGAAAGTCAGTATCTACTTGTCACCGACATTAACCAACAAGTTTGGGTGGACGGCCAGCAGTATGACGTGACAATGACATATTCGCACTGCGGGTCACTTTATATTCAACTGGAAGATGAATATTTCACAACAATTTTCGATGTTTTAGACATGTTCCAGTATTGCTGTATCTTGAAGTTTGGTAATCGCACACCTGGATATTCCTGCGGCCTGATAAAAAAGGAATCGTGTGTTTACCTATTTGATCCCCATTCAAAAGATATATGTGGCATGCCCTTGGATAATGGGAAGGCTACACTAACGTTTCATGATAAAAACGTGTTGCCATCTTTTATTGTTAGACTGGCACAATCCTTACACGCTGGACATCAATTTGAACTCACACCTTTAGAAACAAAGACAGTCTCTGCGTCGTTGGAAGCAGACATTGATAAAAACCGAGACCTCATATCTTATGAGACGGACGATTCGGACCCTTGGGCGTACCTCTAGGCAGGTTGATGGAGTTGTCACAAGCAGTTGGTAGACAACGACACAACAAAAAAAAAAGCCCTGAGTGCAATTGCAGAGATGTTGGCCAGCGACGAAGCTTAAACGACATTTGGTCATATCTTTGACTCTGCCCCTGATGACGATGAACTTTATGTGCCTCCTAAGAAAAACATCGTGGTATCAGCTCCCACTCCAAAAGATCCTGAGGAAACCACCGAAAGGCTTAAGATTTTTCATGGATTTTGAAAACTAGGATGCCTTACAAGGCAGCGTGATTTCCTGAATAAGAGTGTAGAAGAAGTGAAGAAGAAATGTTCCAAACAAGGGGATATATCACTTAGAAAAAGATCATATAGATGGCACCTTTCTGTAGAGGATACTAAACATGAAGTTTGTTAAATTTTCTTTTTACACACACTTGATATTAGTGAGAAAATGGTATTCTCTGCATACAAAAAGAAAACTGATATTGGTGTCATAGAGGAAGATAAAAGGGGTACTACTAAATGCGTTCAAATTCCTGACGAAAAAGGAATTAGAGAACATATTCGAAGTTTCCCTCAAACAGAGAGTCATTATTGTAGAAAACAATCTCGTCGCAATTACTTGAGTGCAGAACTGAATTCAGGAAAACTTAACGATCTTTATGGCAATGAGAAAAAAAGAAAAAAAGCCTCAGTTTTGTAAGTAAATCTTCTTATAAGAAAATATTTCATACAGAGTTTAATATGGGATTTTTTAAAAGATTAAAGGATAGATGTGACTTTTGCACGATGTAAGATCCAAACAAAGAAGAGATGAAAATAGAGTATGAGAAGCATCACAGAATGAAGTTTCAAGTTAGGCAATAAAGGGAAAATGATAAAATGAGAGCTAAACACGATTCCACTTTTCCTGCTGCTGTGTTTGACCTTTAAGATGTATTAATTACTCCTAAAGGTCACTCCAAAGGCTTTCATCACCGACGAAAATTAAATACGTACAACCTGACAATATTTGATTATGGAAAAGATTTGGGAGTTAACAACACATGGAACGAGCGCATCACCAAGAGAGGCTGGAATGAAGTATGTTCCTGTTCATTGAATTTATAAAGGGAAAAGCTGAAACAGGAGTAACTTCAATCTCCCTATATTTAGATGCCTGCGGCGGGCAAAACAGAAACAAATATATTGCCCCGTTGTTGTGGTATTTGCGTGGAAGATATCAGTTGAATGAGAAAACTTAATATTATAAATATGTCAAACAGGTATGATGAAAATGACTGGGATAATTTAAATTTTAATTCAAAAGGGCGCAAAAAATAACTTTGCCAGAGCCTAGTGAAATCCATTTGAAACCCGTTCGCGATTCTTATCTGAAATCGACAAAGACAAACTAAATGATTTTAAAAAACTCTTTGTGATAATCTTTTAATCCCTTTTATTCATCATTCCTTCTATCAGTCTCTCCATTATTGTATTTTCCTCTACAACAGATTACTTTTGGGTCTTCTATTTAAATGAGAACTAAAAAATATACCAATATATGGAAACACCAATCCAGATAAAAACTAAAATGTGAAACAGTGCACGGACAATAAATGTGCTCGAAATATGGCAATACATAAAACTAAACTTTTTCTAACATTGCCTATTAAAAATATTTACATACAAGTAGGCTCAACAATATTTTATATTTTATTTCAGTTCAGCATTGACTTATATTATGACTTACATTTGGATCACTATGCATCGTTTCTTAATGTCTTGACTGTGGAAGGCATAAAGCTTAAAGATCATTTCTCTGTAGTTTTCGTTGATGCATAATCGCCTTACACATTTAATGATTTGATTTTACCTTATAACTTTACAAAAAAAGTAATGTATATAGACTTGTTTTACAGACGAACGATGTGGTTATTGCAATCTACTGCCTTTTTTTCTTATACCTTTTTCTATTGACGAAAAATAGCGAAAGACCCTGAACTTGTAAGATTTTTCGGCTGTAACAATGACAAGTGCTGTAATTCAATATTTCTGTTTTTGATGTTTTCTTTGTATTAAAGTTCTAGTTTAAATATTAAAAAAAAACTTCTGTCTTATCTTCATACACAGTGTGTATTTCTTACGCAGTCGTTAAGACTTTTCGTTTGCATAAAGTCGTAAGTCTCGTTACTACTCTATGCAATACACAAAAATCAAGAAAGTGTGGTCGTAAGAAGGGTTACGACTCTATTAAAAAACACTTTTATTGTTGCAAAAGGTCGTAAGTCGTACAGAGTGTAATTGATCATGATTACAATAAAAAAAAAAAACTTGACGTCTTAAAAGGAAAGCGTTTTTGATATGTTAGGTTTGAATTTCAGACAAATTTAGCCAAAATAAACAAGTGAGACAGTTTTTTGGCCTTAGGTGGAAGCGGTAAAAAACAAAGTAAAAATAAGAGTTTCAATCAATATAAATAAGCCCATAAAGCTTAACAGTGTTTCAATTTAGATTTAGATAGGTCGCTTCTGCCAGAAGTTCGATTTGTATCTGAAACATATACTATGAGGTAGGCTAATTTCATTCACGGTATCAGTGATCACTTGGAGTGCATAAAACAAGAAAGTCTACATTGTATGAAATTATTGCTATGAAATTATCATCATTAACTGTGCGAGCCCTGCACCTTGAGAGGTTACAAGTAAAAAGAAACCCACTGTTAACTATTATGTTGTAATTTGTTTAACAAATATGTAAAAAAGGGTAAGAGAACAGCCAACAGTCTTTGTTATTTTGCCACCATTGTAGAAAAAAAAAACGTTTTTGCACATCCACTCTATGGCATTCAGTGTACAGGTCACACACAAGAGCGGACCTTAATTGGGTCACTCATAGTTTACTTGTTAATATCATAGTTCTGAATTTCATTTTTTCTCTCAGCAGCCCAGATTTTTTAAGTATTAGATATGACAATAAAGTGCTTCATTACCTACAAAAAAAAAAGAATTAAAAAAACGTATGTTTCGAAAAAAATTGAATAATTTTTCACATTTTGTATAAACTTTATATTTTTAGCTAGAAAGTGGTAAGCTTAAAAAAACCCTAAAAACAAACAAGGATCGCAAGAAAGAAAAATAATTAAACAAATTCTATTTGATACAATCACTACTTCTTGATAACATGGGTGAAGTTTCGAACTAATCGAGCGTTCTGATTTTCTAAAACTGAAATTAAAGGGAAAAAAATTGAATGACTATTTGGGAACTATACCTCTGAAAGAAACGCATAAAAAAGATCAAACAAGAAACATAGTTACCGCTGTTTGAAATGCTAGTACAGGGGGTTGTTGGTTTTTCTATTCAGGCACGATTAACGAGCGGTGAACCAATGTAACGTAAACCTCTCGCTTGGGGCTCGGCAGCGCAACTAAGTGTTGCTTTAGCACAGTGCCTCTGAACGGTTATGAAAATTTAGACCTTACACATCATTACAAACTATAGTAGAGATATTAAATCCACCACCAGAAATCAATACAACAGCATTTTCACTCATCCAAATAATATAATAAACAGAAATCTAGGAATTTGGTTTAATTGTGATTCAAATTTTATTACTTGAGTCATTTTACAGATAACGTTAGAAGAAAAGAAAGTAGATATAATTGAAATTTAGCAATTCGCATTTAGAAGGTATTTAAGAGCAAAGAAAAACGTAATGGTATACCTTAAAATTTAAATCGAATATGATTAAATAATAATGTACCGAATAAAAAATAATAAAAATCCCAACTAAAAATAGAAAATCAGCGGTAGATGAAAAAAATAAACATTTGAAGGTAATATTTCCACGACGAAATTGAGACAATGGTTAAATATTTATAAAGAAAAGCTCAAAAAAGTATCTATATTTTAAAAGGCAAATCTTATTTTTCCGCTCTCTCTTACAAAACTACACAATGTGCAGTGATGAAGTTTACTGTCGTGACCAGTGCCCTACTGTTTTGGATTTAGAGGAAAAAATAGAAAAAGCAATTGACAGTTCCCTTTATGTTTCTTGTATAAAAAAAAACATCAATTTTTTTTATTTTCACAATTTATTATAATGAACATATAAGACATTTGAAAGACTGCTCACGGCAGTTTACGTTTTTCAAAGCGGTTGGGTTTTAGAAGCAATTATTGTAATTTTTAAAATTAGAATATATAGAAACATATTTTTTTATTTTAAATGAGAGAACAACTTGAAAATATGAAAAAAAAAATGACTTTCTCCAGCGTTAAAGACAAAATTGTCTTTGAAACATTCTCACCTTTTTAGCCGTAGCTAGGGTTGCGAATATTAACACCACTTCTTCTTTTATTCCGAGCATTCTGAACTACTGTCGTGTTCATTATACAATATATCAGCCAGATCCACTAAATGTTAACAAAGAACAAGGGAAGCTTTCATATTAAACCATTTTTATTAACTTGACCTTGTTAATTTGTCTTGTATGACTTATACAGATTGCGATCAGACTTCTAGATGTCAATTAATTATAAGTATAAGCAAAATTTGCACCCAAAGTTATATTTACTCTTTTGCTTCATTAAAATATTTTTTTTTTACGTTGAGACATGAGAAGAATTCCAATGTTTCAAGGTTCTATATATTTTAAAACTGTACAATGAGATGCTTTGGAAGAGATATATCTGATACTGTTGTAAAATTTGCTTTTTTTTTTTTGGATGCCGCTGCTTTGAAGGATAATAATCTTTTATTTTTGTGATTTTTGCATTTCTTCAATGTAGTTTTCTTCAGCACCTGCTCAGTTCAACGGGGCGTCATACTTGTATACATACATACATAAATATATATATATTTGATTTTTCTGCTTGTAAGTATCTACGTACTTGAATAGAGAAAATGTGGCGTATGTGATATTTTATGCTGTTTAAAATTGATGACGCCGTCACGTAAGGGCGTAATAGTAAAAATGACCAAATATAACTAGAATTATTTACAAAATCCAAAAAAGCAATGCATATACATAAAAAACAGAGCTTAGACATACATGGTTGCAAAAGTCACGTAAATTGGTCTGATAGTTTTTGCACAGTAAAAGGTTTAAAAATGCCCAAAACTTTGAGAGCCTCTCCTGAAAAATGAAGAAATCACGCATACGCCCTTACGTGATATGGGCGACGAAGTGAAATAAAGCCACACAAGTCAAATGAAACGAGCCTATTATGAACTTTATATTCATTTTAGTTTCCGCCAATTCTTTTAAGAATAAACCGTCATTATCATGTATAAAGCACATTTGTTCGTTCTCTGGCTATGCAACTTTTAAAAATAAAAGGATGAAAGTTCCGTTCTACAAACTGGACAGTGGTTTAAGTTTACTTAACCTTAGAAGAATGTGTATGTAAAAAAGCTTATCATAAAGGAAAAACGACTAACTCTGTTTTTTTTTTCAATCTGTCTTTAGATCCTATAAAATGCTAATTAGAAAGTTGTGATTTTTGTCCATTAGGTGCATAAAAGTGCACTGTCTTGCGGGAAGTTTCAGCTGCGTAGAACAAAGATCACGAATATTTGATAAAAAATCTATTAATAGGTTTGGATTTTGGAAAAATATGTGTTAACTATTGTAAATAACTCATTAATTTTGAACAAAATTAGAGTTGGCCTTGCCACATTGGTTTTCATCATCAACAAATCAGAGTAACTTGCCCCGAATTAACAGCTTTTTTTCTAAGGGGAAACAGTCCTACTATTAACCCGTTACTCATTCACCGAAAAGAGTTGCCTCCCTTTATTATCTTCAACATTCTCCCCATCTTAGACTGATCCAAGAGCAAGTCTAACAAATTCATTACATGAAACAACCCAAATCAAAATTACAATATCCAACAACAAAATGTACCTATACTTACTTAATCAAGGTTTTAATTAACAATACCAAATTAAGTATTCAGAAACTTAATACCATTGTAAAATATGATTATTCAAATTCAACATGTTAATGTTACTGTAATAACCAAGCTTTAGTGGATTAATATTCCCATTTAAACTGACAAAGATAATATCAATGTTTTCTGCAGATATCAAATTTGCATAGCCTATTATGCATCATATCAAATAAATGTATGTACTATACTTACAGATATCAAGTATAAATCAAAATATTAGATTTTATCATGAACACTTCAATCTTGATGAAACATGATGTACTAAACAACCCATCCCTCAAATCAATTTACTCATGTTACATCTATTGGTCCTAAGTAACCCATGTGTAAGACCGGTCATCTATACATCACCAAATAACTATTATATTATAATGTATGTCCCTTCAATAAAGCAATAGAAAATCTGATTGTCTATTCTTAATAAATGCTTACTTAGTATTAAGCAACATTGTTAAGTGACTCCCCAAACAAACACAAATCTTCAAGTGGATTTTCCCAACGGCAGTTACAAGTTAATTTTAAGGATTCACCTCAAGCCTCATTCGAATGTCATACAAAGAACCATAAACAAGCAAATAAAGGTCAAACATACCCTTTAAGGCTTTATCGAAAGATAAATATTGTAATCAAACTTCTAACCCCTCCAGACAATAATATCTTCATAAGGCTCTGAACTGAAAATGTAATCTCTGTAACAACGAATAGCACACTCTTTAAAGTCAGGATTGTAATAATTATGTATACTTAGATTTCAAACAAACCCATTGAAATGTTGAAATATAGCCTACAAATAAATCAACATTAAACATCATGAACTTTTCTGATCTACCAGTATTGATACAGCTCAAATCATTCCATGAATTGTAATCATCAATCAATTCTATGCAATATCGTACATGTGAATTAAACAGAATCAATCATGGACCCTTCAATAAAGGTAGTTCCCCACAAATAATCTCACAAGTCAAGTTTCTCTCTGGGTTTGATCGTTCTCCCCCTGCGTGAAATCATTTGTTCTTCTTGGCTGGAAAAGGCTTTGGCTCGATCCGTTTTCCCTACCTCCTCAGGTGAGTCAGAGAGACCGCAAGTCTCTGCAACGTCAGTTTCATCTGAGAATTCAAGTCTATGCAGTTTCTGAACAGCTCTACACATCAGACCCTTTTTGGTTTTCAACTCAACCACTCTGACGTGTCCATCTTTTCCTGGAAACAATTTTGTTACAATACCCATGGGCTACAGAAGCCTAGACTTTTTCTCATTTCTCACCAGGACCACACTGCCGATCTTCAAATCAGATTTGGGTTTCTTCAAACTCATTGGAGGCAAATTCCTAAGATATTCTTCTCTCCAAATGTCCCAAAACATGTCAACATAGTGAGACTGACATTCATCTCTGAGAATAAGGTCATTAACCTCTCCACTAAACTCTCCAGTGTTAACTGAATTCATAGGGGTACTTCTACCAAGTAAGAAGTGTGAGGGAGTGAGGGGGTTTCTAGTCTCACCAACATAAATCAAAGGTCTAGAATTAATGCAAGCCTCAATTTCATGCAATACCGTCTCTAACTGTGACCTTGTTACCAGACTCTTCCCCAGGGATTTCTTCAATGCAGACTTAACTGATCTAATCAACCTCTCCCACCATCCTCCCCACCATGGAGCAAGTGGCGCACAAAATTTCCAAATCAAAGGGTTACCACTTTTCTTCCTGAGAAAGTTATCTGTTGCATGAAAGGTTTTTGCATTGTCTGAGTAAATCACAGAAGGCATTCCCTCGTTGCTGCAAACCTTTTAAGGGTCAAAATAAAATCTTCGACTGACAGTGAATCAACTAATTCAACGTGAACCGCCCTGATCACTACACAAGTAAACAATGCAATGTATAGTTTTCTGTTCCCAGTGTCTGAGCAAAACAATGGTCCAGCATGATCAACTCCACAGATAGAAAAGGGGCGGGGGGATTTTCTTGATCCTGTCTTCTGGGAGTGGAGACAAAAATTGTTGACATGGTCTACTTTCTTGTCTTTGACAATTGATGCACACTTTGAAAATCTTTTTTGCTATTAGTGAAAGAATCCAGTACTTGCCTCTCACTGCTGTTATTAGTGTGTTCACTCCCGCATGTTTCACCAGTTCGTGTTGATCCTTCACAACCAGGTAAGTAATGTGGCACTATGGTAGTAAAATTGGGTGCTTTTCATCATACAGTAAAGCAGGAGCTTTCTCAAGCCTTCCATAGATCGTAATCAATCCATCTTCTCCAATAAACGGCGACAGCTGGTAAATGGAGGATGTCTTTCGTACGCATTTTCCATTATTCAGATCAGAAATCTTTTCATTGTAGAACTCATTCTGTACACTTTTGAGAACCATGATTCTGCCTGCCTCAATTTCTGCTGATGACAGGTCTGGTGATGATTCTCTTCCTTGAGGACATCTGGAATTCTTTACAAACCTAAGACTCCAGGCCATTACTCGAACCGCCCGGGAGAGCCTTGAAAATCTGTCAAAATCTATCCGGCTCTCTATCTGCGTGGAAACTGCTGCCATGATATCGTTTTCCTGACTCTCCTGTTCTTCATCACTTATATTCTCTGCTCATTGTTCTCATTAGTCTCGAAGACATCTAGTATCTCTTCAGCAGAGTCTGTCTTAGTGTTAGTAAGCCACACCGGTCCTTCTTTCCACAGCCTTGAGGTCATCAAATCTTCAGCGCCCAAGCCACGAGTAAGAAGGTCAGCGGGGTTCTCCCTCCCAGGACAGTGTTTCCAATCAGCGGGGTTTGTCAGCATTTGAATTTCTTGAACTCGATTTCTGACGAATTGCTTCCACTTGTGCGCATCGCTCTGTATCCACTTTAAAGCAATTTCAGAGTCTGTCCAACAACTGAAGGAACAGCTTTCCAGATCTAACTCCAAGGCTGAACTAATGAATCTCACCAACCTGGCACCAAGCAGAGCAGCCAACAATTCCAATCTGGGCAAAGTGATTCTTTTCAGTAGTGCAATCTTGACCTTGGACATCACCAACGAAACTGTTGAGCACTTGTCTGTTGTGGTTTTCAAGTAGACGTACCATCCATAGGCCTTTTCAGAAGCATCGGTGAAGACAATGAGCTCTTTCTCTTCAATGTCGTTCATTGGTATTGCTGACATGTGACGCGGAATTTAGCATCGGTGAAGACAATGAGCTCTTTCTCTTCAATGTCGTTCATTGGTATTGCTGAGATTTGACGCGGAATTTAGCATCGGTGAAGACACAGAGCTCTTTCTCTTCAATGTCGTTCATTGGTATTGCTGAGATTTGACGCGGAATTTAGCATCGGTGAAGACACAGAGCTCTTTCTCTTCAATGTCGTTCATTGGTATTGCTGAGATGTGACGCGGAATTTAGCATCGGTGGAGACAATGAGCTCTTTCTCTTCAATGTCGTTCCATGGTATTGCTGAGATGTGACGCGGAATTTAGCATCGGTGAAGACACTGAGCTCTTTCTCTTCAATGTCGTTCCATGGTATTGCTGAGATGTGACGCGGAATTTTCCAACTTCTCATCTCTGTCATCCCATCAATCCATTTCTTCATCCGATCTTGATATTCAGCCGGGAGAATTTCATCCCAATCGAGGCCTCTCTTCCATATGTCCTAGAATATAATCTTGAGAGTAATGGTGAAAGGTGTGGCAAGTTCAAGGGGGTCAAACATTCTGGCAATCAGACTAGGCAATTTTCTCTTTGTGAACAAAACTGTTCTTTCTATTTGAAAGGTTTCAAAGGAAAAACTGTCCTCATCCGTAATCCATGAGATTCCTAAGATCTTTGTGCATGGCACTTCCACATGTTCGTTGAAGAATTTACACACCGATTCCCTCATCATGCCATTTTTTGACGTCCATTTGTCAAGTGGGAATCCTCCTTCATTCAAAATCTGCGTTTCCTCTGTTTTCAAGTTTATGAGCTCTTGTTCTGTGTCAGCCCCAGTGAGCCAGTCATCAACATAAAGGTTGTTGGTAAACTCTTCCACGGTCCTTGTTCTGTGTAAGCCCCAGTGAGCCAGTCATCAACATAAAGGTTGTTGTTTAACTCTTCCACGGTCCTTGTTCTGTGTCAGCCCCAGTGAGCCAGTCATCAACATAAAGGTTGTTGGTTGACTCTTCCACGGTCCTTGTCTTTTCAAACTTTGACAAATGAAACTTCAGGGTAGCATTTAGAAGAAAGGGGCTACTTGTATTTCCCAAAATAACCCTTTCAAATCTCATTATTCTTATCTCGTCATTTACATCTTATAGGAATCTTTGTGTGTCTTGGTCACACTTGTTTAATTCGATTTGTAGGAATGCTTTAACGATATTAGCCGTGAGGCCATACCTCCATCTTCTGAATCTTAGCAAGGTCTGGGCCAAATTAGGAATCAGATTTGCACCTGAGTTCATACAGTCGTTAAGAAAAATCCCATTCTCTCCCTTACAAGAAGCGTCAAAGACCGGTCTCACTTTAGTTGAGGTACTTGCCTCCCTCACCACAGGTCTACGTGGGAGATAGAATGTTGGATTGGATGTCTCTTCATTTTGTTTCTGAATCTCTCTTATGATTCCATTCTTCTGTAAATCTTCCAATATAGCATCATAACGGGCTTCCATGTCTGAATTCTTGTTCAACTTCTTTGATAAACTGTTCAGTTTACTTAGGGTCTGTGTCTTGTTATTCATCAGAGTTTCTTTGCAAGAGGTATCCTTCCATGGTAATTTCACTGTGTACCTCTCACCATTCCATTTGATCTCTTTGTTGAAATTGTCTAACATCTTGTCATCTTCTGGTTGTTCAGGGCCTATCCCAATTGAGTCTAAATCCCACATCCTTCTTACCTCTGTTTCTGATACTGCCATCTCTGTCTGACAAAACAAAGACCTGGTCTTAGAGGCGTTGTTCATGCTTTGATCATGATTTTGCTCAGACCTATACCTGTCATTGTACCAAACTCCAGATAGCATCCACCCAAAAGTTGTTTCTTGGGCAACTAAGCCACTTGTTGACTTCAATCAACTGTTTTTCACTAAGGTCCAGTAATTGTGAAGACCATTCAAAATATCAATTTTGACTGATCTTCCTTTACCGTAGTCCTCCTCAAAAGCGATCCCTGCAAAAGCATCTAAAATATCATGTGGAACATGAGAGCGATACATTAAACAACAGATCACATTCCAATCAATTTCACTGTATCTTTATCTACTTTAATCTCAAAGATATCTCTAAACTTTTCTTCTCCAACTGTTTCTTCTTCTGCAAAGCAACAATATGTTAGACTCTTTTTACCGATGTTTCTCAGCCCTAGCTTATCAGCACATGGCTTGGTCACAAAGGACCGATCTGCACCACTGTCGAGCATGACGTTGACACCCACACCATTTATCTTTGTTTTCACAACCTGCACAACAGTCTTAAGTGTCTTAGAATTAGCATAAGAAACCCCTATGTGGTTGGCGTCATTGTCATGCCCGACCGTGGAATGTAAAACTTGTAAAACTGAGTTTTCTCTCTTATTCTGGAGGGGCGTTTTTAACATAATACTGCATGATGCTTCCCTTTACAAAAATAGCAATGTTTCTGGCAATTTCTTGCAAGGTGCTGGCTGCCCAAGCATATAAAACACAGCCCAAAACTCATTATTTTCTCTTTTCTCTGATCTAAATTCATGTCTTTGATTTCTGGGCATTGGTCTGAAAAATGTCCTCTCTTGCAGAACACACAAGTAGCTCTATTGTTCTTAGTACTTGTACTTCCACGGCTGAGAAAAGCAGCCGTCATCCCAGCGCCCCCTTTCTGATCGTGTTTCTTGGATTCAGGCACACGAGGGTGTCTGGTACCCCCACTAGTCGATGGGTCTGGCATCGGGTCGAAAATCTGTGATCTCTCTCTCTCTCTCTCTCTCTCTCTCTCTCTCTCTCTCTCTCTCTCTCTCTCTCTCTCTCTCTCTCCGTCGAATCTCATCATGAAAGGTCAAGT
>JAWDGP010005354.1:0-10000 GCA_033675545.1 Elysia crispata | reverse complement strand
TTTTGTTTTTTGTTTTTTGAGATATTGAATTTATTTGGAGTTTGCAGTTTTATTATTCCGTTACTATTTTTTTCACTATTACAACTATTTCAACTTAATAAAGCTCAAGTATAGACCACTTTAACTTACCTGTGTGCCTCATTCTATTTTGTAATCACAGCCACCAATTAGTTAATTTGTTTTGTGTTGTATGTGTAGTTTGTAGTTTGTCTCTCTATCTTGAGAGACACATAGAGTCCACCAACCAACATCTATACATGTATAGTGACAGCTGAATATTCACTGTTGTGTATTGTTGAGATTTGATCAATAGTGTGTGTGTATGAAAGTGATAAAGAGGGAGAAAGAGAGAGAGATGAAGATAGAGACAGAGAGAGATAGAGAGGGGGGAAGATAGAGATAGAGATACAAAGCAGAGACAGAGCAACAGAAAGACAGAGAAAGAGCGAGAGAGATAGAGAGAGTGAGAGAGAGTGAGTGAGTGAGAGGGAGACAGATAAAGACAGAGCGGGAGAAAGAGACAGAGAGAGAGAGAGTGAGAGAGAGGAAGAGAGAGAGAAAGAGCGAGACAGATTGAGAGAGAGACAAATGAAGAAAAAGATACATATCAGAGACAGCGCGAAAGGAGAGAGAGAGCCAGTGAGACAGAGAGAATGTTGATAAGGATTAATACGCACGATTTAGGTTAGAAAACCCAAAACTGAATCTGATTTTAAGGATTTTAGTAGAAAAAAACTAGAATATTCGAGTCAGAGTTTTTAATTTCAAAATCAAATAAAATCATTATTTTTGCATTTATATAATTTATAACAAAAGCTGATATAGTCATATATATATATATATATATATATGTGTGTGTGAGTGAAGTTCATAAGCAGTGGGGGAATGAAAAGCGAGAATGTATGTGCCTTAGCCTTAGCCTTAGATTTAGCCTTGGAACTATAAAAGACGACGAACACGAGGGTTCGCCCTCTTTGCACATAGCATTTTTTGTTGAGAAAGACAGGAGATTTTACATCTGTAAAACTAAATCGGGAGAGGTGAGAAATTATAAGATCTGGATCAAGATTTTGATTTTAATTAATATTAACATAAATAGTAAAATAATAACGAATTTAGAGATTTGAAGAAATAATTAATTCCCTATCAGAAGTTTTTCTTTGTTATGTCTAGTAAATCATGATATTGTTGATTGTTGTTAATATAGATCGATTGAATAGCTGATGCTAAATTAAAAACTGTTTTCCTATTCTGTTGCAGGAAAAATTGTAATAAAAATTTAGCCCCGAACAGAAGAAACTAAAAAGAAACAAAAATTAACAAAATATTATCAAATCTCCTAAGTTTCAACATATGAAATTATTATTGACAAAAGTGAAAGGGCAGTTTGTTGCTGCGTCAATAAACGAAAAGAAAGAAATTGTGTCCTAAGTGACGAAAAAAAAAATTTATACTTATTCTGATATGTCATAAAGAAAACGGAACTTATGAACTGATATATAAGAAAAGAAACTATTATATTCTGAAAAGACAATTTTGTTATAAAAGAAAGCGAAGTCAAGAAAAGGGACTATTAAAACAAGGACTGGTGTGTGTTGACAAACAAGAACTGGTGTGTGTTTACAAACAAGGACTGGTGTGTAAACAAGATCTGGTGATTGGAAGCAAGAAATGGAATGTACAAAAAGAAAAATGTAATAATAAGATAAAATATACATAAGAATTAAATAGCGTAGGTTTAATTTATAATTTAGTTTTATAGATATATTTATTTAGTTTATTAAGATTATTGTTTTGTTTTTGTATTATGTATAAGGGGGGAATTCATTAGAATAAATATTGGAAATTTAAAATATTGTTGGGTTTTTATTTTGTCACATAAGTCTATATATATATATATATATATATATATATATATATATATGTTTGTAACATAGTTAAAAGAAAATTTATTATGGATTGTAATTAATTTAGCTTAAGTACTAATAAATTGTTTTATAGAATTTGAGTCCTTTGCAGGAATAATAATCAAATTTTATAAATTAGTAAAAAATTATATCCCTATTAATTATAATATAGTGAGTACATTAGAGAGGGAGTTTAATCTTTTACATGGAGGGGACATGTATAGATAGAAGATAAAAGATACTTTAGCACGGGGGATATATTTTACATGGAGGTGTATTGCGGGGGAGGTCGTCGGCGTGTTGACTCCGGATGAAGAGTAACGAAACAAAAGCTAAGTGATTTTTTTTTCCCTGTCACATTACCCGGAGAGACGACAAACCTTTTATAAAAATGAATAAATCTAGTGTTTTATCTGAGACAGTTACATGCTCACATTTCTTATTGTGTTATAATTGTATCTATATCGGAGAGGTGGCGCGGGTATTGTCTCTTTTGTCAGCAGAGTTTTTCCGAGTTTTTTTTTAATATAACTATCCAAGTATTTTCTCTAGATTGTTAATTGACCCCCTTAAATATAGTTTAATCTAGAATTAAATACACCCCGATCGTTATATTATTTGATAAGTGGTAATACATTCCGAAAATTTTCTAAGACTCCGCTGATTCTTGAGATAATATAGTTCTGTAGGTTGTATCTTATTCATTTCACAAAATTTTCGTGTTTAGATTGTCGCGTGGTTCTGTAAGATATTACGAGAGTGTGAAAGGTTATAATTGATGTTTTTCTCACGTGATTTACTATCTGTCTAAGTGTATTCTAGTTAGCTGTATTTTTACATATATTTTATCCCCACCCATAAATTTATAGTATGTAATTAGGCCGTTATAGTGAGTTCCCACCCTTAGTCTTGTTTCGTTAGTAAACTGGTCTTGTAGCGTTTTTTTACAATACATTCTTCATAATTTAATTGTGAGTAAAACCTATTTTCTGCCTTAGAGTACACACGTCTAGATCTAACTCTAGAATTAAGTATACCATAGTCACTAATAAAAATACGTGTCAATATACACACTATTATACAAATATTTATAAAAGAACTATCTGTTCTTAATACGTGTCTTTGAAAGCACGATATGAAAACGGTAAACTGAGAATATTAAAAATGTTGGTGAGAAAGTCAAAGGACTAACAAACGCTAAAGTGAACATATACAGGTCATTTCACCAAATAAACAAAAGATAAACAAAATATTAGTAATTTGGAGATCAGTGCACGTCTCCAATATTACATTCTACAAGTAAAAGTAGAATATTGAAAACCTCAAAATATAGTGTAAAATAAATAAATGTATAAAGAATCAAAGAAGTGAGTTAAACTCACTACATAAATGTATCTCCTGTAGACCGAAAACATAGCTATTGAGGAGCCTTGTATGAAATAAAGTATTTGTGGAAAAAAAAAATTAAGATACATAACGTAAACAATAATGATCAATTAGAATTTGGTGACTTTTATATCGTGTGTCTAAGAAATTTCCTAATTGACTCAGTATCTGTCTTGCGTGTGACTTGATTAATTTTGAGTGCATACGTACAGATAGAAAATTAGTACTGTAGATCGCCGGAAATTGACATATGCTTTAAAAGAGCTAAGAAGTCGATTTTAATGATATAATTCATAAGCATTTCGTAAACTTGTGTCTGGTTATTTTTGTGTTTAGCCTCAAAGTACCCCGAGGTTTATTAAGACATAAAAGCAAGTGTAACTTACCAGTCATAGGGCGAAATTTGGAATTTTGCATTTGATCTTTAGAGTTGGTGAGCACTAATCAAGTAAAATATAAATAACCTTCTGTTATGTTGAGGTGAGATGTTGAATTAATTTACTAAGGAGACACTACGCTATATATAGATTTGACCTGCTTGAGTTGAAAAAAAAAGGGGGGAAATAATACAGGAATACTAATTCCACAAGAAAAGAGAAATAATATTGAAAAGTGACTATGATGAACACATAATGTTAATGTAAAGAGCAAAATTTTGTTTTTATTACATTCTAAGACTATAAACTGGCCTATAGCTCGTAGCTAGCTTAAAACCCAAATAGTCCTCTGGAAAAATAATTTAACTTTCTAAATTTATTGTACTGTCATTGTTGTCATTTCGTTGTAATTTTTTGGAATAGTTATTGCTTACATGGTTATAATTTCCATACAGTTGAAGTAAATTCTATGACATTGAAACGATAATCGAGTTGCTAATAGTCGAAGAAGAAAGACTGTTTTGCAACAATTGTATATCTCTTTTAATATTCATATACCCACATGAAATATAATTAATACTCAGTCTAAGAACGAGAATATAATATAACATTGAAATTACGCAAATAAAAAGATAAAATATAAAATATAATCATGGATCTAGCTGCTATAAAACAATTAGCTGAGGATCTTAATTATGAAGGTCAAGACTTACGTAACTTTGTTGATAAACAGATACAGTTGTATGAAGATGAACTAAAGAGATCTAGCGAAAAAGATGAAAGAGAGGAGAGAATGAAAAAGAGAGAACTAGATCTAAGAGAAAGAGAATTACAGGCTAGAGAAAAGGAAAGAGAATTACAGGCTAGAGAAAAGGAAAGAGAACATGAGATAAAACTAAAAGAATTAGAATTGAAAATGAAAGGCAGTAAAAATGAGAGTAATGGTGAGGAGACTAAACAGGGAAAGGTCAATAATTTTACAAGGATCCCTAAACTACCTAACTTTAACCCTGAGCATGATGATTTGCCAGCGTATATATCTAGATTTGAATTGACAGCATCTCAGAATAGATGGAATGAAGAGGAGAAATTTATAGGACTATCAAATTTGTTGACGGGAGAATGTTTGCAGGTGTTGCATAGTTTACAAGATAAATCATATAATGCTTTAAAAGATGCTTTATTTAAAAGATACGAATACACAGAAGAAGGTTTCCATGAGAGATTTAGGAAGACTTGCCCTAAAGAAGGAGAGGATTTTAGTAATTATGTGAATAGACTAGTGTTAGGACGAGATAGATGGTTTGAGAGTGCCGGTGTAAAGAAAGATGACTATAAAGGCTTAGCTGATTTAGTTTTAAAAGAACAAATGTATGAGTCGTGTAGCGCTGAACTTGTCACATTTTTGAAGGAGCGTAACCCTAAAACAACTAGTGATATTGTAGGTCTAGCTGAACAGTTTCAAACAGCACATCCTAATGCTAAGCTATCAAAAAAACCTAGCTTATGTGCTTTGTCAACTAAATTTCAAGAAAGACAAAGTAGAACTATGGATAGAGAGCAGGACAGAACAAGATATACCAGTGCCCCAAATTTTGGAAGAAAACAAAATAGCAACATCAGACAACCATTTAGGCCTAGACCTAATGTATCACAGTCAAATTTTAACTATAGACCTAGAACACCTAACCAGTATGGCAATGTGCGGCCTCAGTTCCAACCTAATTTCTATAAGCCAAGACAGCAGGATTCACGAACACTAAATCAGGTTAGACAGCAGTTCGGTCCTAGAAATAATAATAAAAAAGCACACTTGAGCTCATCATTATCAGGTGATGAAAGCAATATTCCATTATTCAAGGGTCTAATTAATAATATAGAATGTTCAGTCATGAGAGACACAGGTTGTTCTATGTCAGCAGCTTCTGCTAGTAATATTTTACATTCATAAATGACTAATGAAAAGGTAGAGTGTACACTAATAAATTGTCAAACTATTACGCAACCCATAGCAATAGTAGATGTTGTTACACCTTTCTATCAAGGAAGAATAGAAGTACTTGTATTTACAAATTGCGTTGCAGATTTGATTTTAGGGAATGATATAGATCCTAACACACATATTAAGATACAAGGTCTAAGAAATGACAAACATGATGATAACTCAAATAGAGATAGTTATTTGCAACACATAACATCTCCAGTGACAACAAGATCACAAACTGCTAAAACAAAAGAAAAGGATAAATCTACTATTAAAAATAGTGAAGAAAAAACTACAAGTAAAACTAACTCTATCAATATGGATGATAACAAAAGATCAGAATCTAACTCCAATAGTCAAGAAAAATCACATATCTTTGGAAAGTTTTCTAAAGAAGCTTTTCAACAAGCTCAGGAGCAAGACAAATCTTTATCTAAATTAAAATACCTTGCTAACACTGGAATGTCTGGATATGCATATGAAGATGGACTATTGATCAGAAGATTTGAAAACAAAATTGATAACCAAATTAGTATTATTGTTCCTTCTTGCTTAAGAATGGAAGTGTTGAAGTTAGCTCATGATTCTGTATTTGCCGGACATCTTGGCATAGCAGCGACCAAGAGATCTTTATTAAATAGATTTACATGGCCTGGCGTCACAAAAGACATTGCTAACTATGTAAAATCATGTGAAATATGCCGGAAACACGCTAAAAAGAAACCAAAATACCTTTGGGAAAGATGGAAGTTATCACAAAACCGTTTGAAAAAGTAGCTATAGACATTGTAGGTCCACTACCTGAAACAAATAAAGGCAATTCTTACATACTGACTTTGGTAGATTTTTCTACAAGATGGCCTGAAGCGATACCACTAAAAAGAACCAAAACTGAAAATGTTGCAGAAGCACTATTCGACATCTTTTCAAGGCTAGGAATACCCAAAGTAGTACTATCAGATAATGGCAGACAACTTATTTCGGATTCAATGCAAGAAACTATGAAAATGTTAGGCGTTGAACAGAAACTTTCAGCACCTTTACACCCCCAATCACATGGACTAGTTGAGAGATGTAACCAAACGATACAAAAGACTTTAGTCAAGCTATCTGAAGAAAACTCTTTAGATTGGGATATACTACTAAACCCTACTCTTTTTGCTCTGAGGCAAATGCCTAACACATCATCAGGTTTTCCCCCTTTTGAACTAATGTATGGAAGAAAAGTCAGAGGTCCTATAGATGTTTTGGCTGACTCTTGTTCTAATCATAATGAAGAAAATGATGAATTGATACATGCATATTCCTATGCACAAAAACTTAAAGGAATTATAAAAAAATCCAACAAGATAGCTTCACACGCTGTGAAGATAAGCAGTCAAAAACAAAAAGATTATGCTGATCAACATGGTCAATACAGATCATTCAAGAAAGGTCAAAAAGTAATGATTTTACTTCCTAAAAACAATAGTAAAATTTACCATAACTACCAGGGACCATTCCAAATTATTAATAAAAAAGGTGACAACTATTTCTTTAAAATAAATGACAATATCAGATGTTACCACGCCAACTTGTTAAAAACATGGTATGATAGAAAACCATCAGAGAATACAATCAAATTAGCCACATTAGCTTTTATACCCATGTCTAAAGAAGAAGAATTGGAAGAGAAAGAAGCAAATATTGAATATCTCATAAATAAATCAACACAAAGTTTCAAAGATATAAAGTTAGATGAAAATCTTACGCCTATATAAAAATCAGATATAAGAGACATTTTGTCTAAATTTCAGAACACACTAACAGATATACCAGGCAGAACTAATGTTTTGGAACATGATATCAGACTCACTGATACAACACCTTTTAAAGTACACCAATATCCCACTCCATTTAGAGCCAAAGATGCAATTGAGAAAGAAATTGAAACTATGCTAGAACAGGATATTATTAGACCTTCTAGTAGTCCATATTGTAGCCCTATTACAGTTGTAGCGAAACCAGATGGAAGTATTCGTTTGTGCATTGACTTTAGAAAATTGAATTCTGTTACTATATTTGATAACGAACCCATCCCACAAATGGATGAAATGGTAACCAGAATTACTAAAGCAAAAATATTTCTACAAAAACTTGATCTAACTAAAGGATATTGGCAAATTCCTTTTGAGAGAAAAATTGGCAAACAATATACTGCTTTTCAAAACATCACTAGGATTAATGGAATTTAATCCTCATTACCTACCTTTTGGACTATCAACTGCAGCTCCAACTTTTCAGAGAGCAATGAATGGAAGTACTTGGACATCTTAAATTCGTAGCAAGCTATTTTGATGATGTATTAATTTTCAGTGAAACATGGAATGAATCATTTTAGGAACATATAAGCAGAGACTTTAGAAACTCTGAGGAAAGCAAACCTTACAGCGAAACCATCAAAATGTCATATAGGATTCAGAACAATTAACTTTTTAGGACATATAGTAGGCAAAGGAAACATTAAGCCAGATCCAATAAAAACAGGAGAAAATCCTTAACCTCACAAGACCGAAAACAAAAAAAAGATGTTAGAAAATTTGTGGCTTAATAAACTACTATAGGAAATTTATGCTCCTTTCTTTTATCACAAAATAGCTCCTTTAACTTCTCTACTAAAAAAAGAGAACCCAAATCAAATTGTCTGGAATGAAGATTGTAGAGATAGCTTTTGAGGAAATAAAACATGCACTAGCTTCTGATCCCATTTTAGCTATACCTGATCTTAATAAAGAATTTCATTGTTAGAGCTGACGCTTCTAGCAAAGCTATTTGGTGCAGTCCTACTTCAGAAACTTCCATTAAATACCGCGACATTCTAAAACCTTGCTATTATATTTCCAGGAAATTGTTAGAAAGGGAATGCAATTACCCAATTATAGAAAAAGAATGCCTTGCTATTGTTTTCGCTTTTACATCATTTCTCCAATTATCTTCTGATGAATTCGTTCATTATTCAATCAGATCATAAACCGTTAACATTTTCTTTAAAAAAATGAATAAAACTAAGAATGCAAGATTAGCTCCTGTTATGCATTATCTCTGCAGCCATTTGCTTTTAAAGAGTAGAACCCATTAAGGGGACAGAGAACTGCAAAAATTAGTGACATTTTTAAGCAGATTCTGATGCTTTTGATCCTAATTAAAAAAAGAAAAAAATACAATAAAGCTTAAGTGTAGTTGTTTTTTCCGGGTATGTGGGGGAAGAAGTGTCACATTTTTATCATTTAAACCAACAAATGCTTAAAACAATTTCCTTTTTTTTCTCTCTATCACGTTTCTCTTTGTCTGGAGTGAACTTCGCCGGTGCAGCTCTCTGCCACCAGTACTACCTTTTCGCCTCAGACGCTGTGGGATCTTCCAGCTGGAGCGCAGATGGATGCTTTCTGCCCACTTCTGTGAACGAAATTCAATCCACAAGACTTCATCAATATAAAATTTAGGAAATTCTAGGAATTGCTATATGATGTATATCCATTATATGATTTGATTATATTAGAATGAAATTTAAATCGAAATTGTGTAAATTTCGTAGGGGGAGATAGGGGGGTGTGAGTGGAAGTTCATAAGCAGTGGGGAATGAAAAGCGAGAAATGCCCTTGCTGCCTTAGCCTTAGCCTTAGATTTAGCCTTGGAACTACCAAGGACGACGAACACGAGGGTTCGCCCTCTTTGTACATAGCATTTTTTGTTGAGAAAGAACCCAGGAGGACGTTGCCATCACAAAGGCTTAAATCAGGAGAGATGAGAAATTATAAGATCTGGATCAAGACTTTGATTTTTTATTAATATTAACATAAATAGTAAAATAATAACGAATTTAGAGATTTGAAGAAATAATTAATTCCCTATCAGAAGTTTTTTTCTTTGTTATGTCTAGTAAATCATGATATTGTTGATTGTTGTTAATATAGATCGGTCAATAAGCTGATGCTAGGTTAAAAACTGTTTTCCTATTCTGTTGCAGGGAAAAATTGTAATAAAAATTTAGCCCCGAACAGAAGAAACGAAAAAGAAACATAAAAATTAACAAAATATTATCAAATCTCCTAAGTTTTCAACATATGAAATTATTGACAAAAGTGAAAGGGCAGTTTGTTGCTGCGTCAATAAACGAAAAGAAAGAAATTGTGTCCTAAGTGACGAAAAAAATTTTTTATACTTATTCTGATATCGCCATAAAGAAAACGGAACTCATGAACTGATATATAAGAAGAAAAACTATTATAAATATGAAAAGACAATTGTTGTTATAAAAGAAAGCGAAGTCAAAGAAAAAGGGGACTATTAAAACAAGGACTGGTGTG
>JAWDGP010005352.1:1330000-1350865 GCA_033675545.1 Elysia crispata | reverse complement strand
TGCACGAAACTGATCGTCCGACAATATAAGATCTAACAAAGGTTACAGCTAGATCTAACAAAGGTTACAGCTAGATCTAACCAAGGCAGGTTACAGCTAAAGGATCAACAAAGGTTACAGCTAAGATCTAACAAAGGTTACAGCTAGATCTAACAAAGGCAACAGCTGAGAGCAATAAAGGCCACAGCTTGTTTTATCAAAAGATTACAGCTGGATCGGAACAAAGTTCATAGCCAAATCTACTCCAAGGTCATAGCTGGATCAAACAAAGTCGTCTGGATTTAATAAAGTTCACGACTAAATCCAACAAAGGTCAGAGCTGGATCTGACAAAGGTTACATCTAAGATCGAACAAAGGCCACAAGCTAGGATCCAACAAAGGTTACATCTAGATCGAACAATGGTCACTGCTGGATTAAACAAAGGTTACAGCTAGATCTAACCAAGGTTACAGCCAGATCTAACAAAGGTTACAGCTAGATCTAACTAAGGCTGCAGCTAGATCTTACAAAGGTTACAGCTAGATCTAACAAAAGTCACAACTGGATCTAACAAAGTTTATAGTTAGATCTAAAAAGGTTACAGCTAGCTAGATCTAAAAAAAGTTACAGCCATATCTAATAAAGATCACAGCTTGATCTAACAAAGGTTACAGCTAGATATAACAAAGATAACAGTTAGATATAACAAAGGTTAAAGCTAGATATAACAAAGATAACAGTTAGATATAACAAAGATAACAGCTAGATATAACAAAGATAACAGCTAGATATAACAAAGGTTAACCTTCATTCAGCAGCTCCGGCTTTAGAGAGTTTTTGCTGGAAATTGCGACTTTGAGAGACAATAAATCAGAAGTCCATAGTGATTCTGAAGCAAAAAGCATCTAAGAAATTTCTTGAAAAATCTTGAAACACTTTTTAAAACTTTCAGATTTCGTGCGTTGAAAATACAAACTTCACGCAAGAGCTGTGACGATTTTTTGTTTTCGTTGAGAAACGTCCGGCAACTCGTCATTCTAAAACCAATTAATTCTCATTACTTTTGATGATAGATAAATCTAGATCTACCAAGTCAGTCCACAGCTATTTTATCCTCAACTTTGATGCTTGAAAGATATGGAGGTATTAGGTCAGTCTCCAGGCACTTTATCCGCGTCACTTTGATATTAGGGAGACAGATCTTCTAAGTCAGTGAACAACCACTTTATACGCGTCACTTTGATATTAAGGAGACAGATCTTCTAGGTCAGTGAACAACCACTTTATACGCATCAATTTGATATTAAGGAGACAGATCTTCTAGGTCAGTGAACAACCACTTTATACGCGTCACTTTTATATTAAGGAGACAGATCTTCTAAGTCAGTCAACAATCACTTTATCCGCGCCACTTCTGATGTTTGGGAGATTTGGAGATACTGTCCCAGTTCTCACTGATTCCCAAACTGTCTTTGCTTAACCTCAGAACAGTTCGAAGGGGATTCAAGAAGTCTTAAGTCTAGTTATGAAGAAATGTGTGATTTCGCACACATACTGATAGAATTATGTCTTCATGGTCACCATGCAGAGTTCAACATTTCTGCCACCTGTCTTTGACCTTCAAAAGTCCTTGAGAGTAAAAAGATCCAGAATGGGCCCTAACCAGTCTTTAACAGTTTCAAACCCCTCCTCGTTGTCAAGAAAGCGGCGTCTTGTATGTGAGTGACTGATTGACATTATGAAACAGAAAAAAGTTCTGAGAGGTATAAGTTTGGTAAATAAACTGGGTGTGGTAGGATTTCAAAACCGCTTTGTTCTGCTGTCTGAACTGCTTGTTGATCACTCTGCGTTGGAGCATTGTCATGATAGGCAGTAGGACGGCCCCATTACTGGGTCTTTTCATGCTTTTTTTCTCACCAGTTTGGACCGCAATTTTTCAGCAAGCCTGCGTCGTAGTCTCTTTCCTGAAAGTGATGTGTCGATCTGTGTAGAACTAGTTTCTTAACCATGGTAACATTATCTTCAGTTCTGCAAGAAAGCTTTAGTCAAGAAGATTGATTGTTTTACTTTCATTAAAAGCTTTAACAAATGCCTTACTACCGTAGGATTTTCCATAAAATTTGGATCTTGCGTTCCAAAGAAATGATCTAAAGGCTGACGAGATTTCAATAATCTACCACGATTCCTTCCTATTCAGACCAAAAACTTATTGAACCCTGCCAAGTACCATGTGTTTAGAACCAGATAATGCGGTATTGCTGTATTTATCTCTATGGATTTATTAATCAGATCCATGCTTTAGGACCATTTTAGATAAATAGAGAGAAAAATAAATAGATAGATAATAAGATAAATAGATAGACAAACAGGTAGATGAATAGATATTTACTATATATATATATATATATATATATATATAGATAGATAGATAGATAGATAGATAGATAGATAGATAGATAGATAGATAGTTAGATAAATACATAGATAGATACATAGATAGATAGGAAAATAGATGAGTTGTACAGGCTCATTAATTTTGTGCATATCAGAAAGACGGATGGAGCTATATAACAATTACAGAAAAGTAAAGAGTAAAAAAAACGAAAGAAAGAATTTGGAATGGATTGTCAGAGCCAGAGGGATAGAGAGAGGAGAAAAAACAGTCAATGAGAGAGACAAACGTAGAGGCTAGGGAGAAATGATAATAAGAGAGGGAAAGTGAAAGAGAGAGAAAGAGAGAGAGAGAGAGAGAGAGAGAGAGAGAGAGAGAGAGAGAGAGAGAGAGAGAGAGAGAGAGAGCAAAGAAAAGGAGATAAAGCAAGATTTGAGGAGGAAACCAGATGAATAGTTTTAAAGGAGAGGGAGAGAGATACAAACATGCCAACTTTCAGCTTTTTATAAGGTTCAATTTGTATAGATCTAGCATGGAGAATGTAGTGATGTAAAGAATCTAGGGAAAGGTTTCCGCAAGCACCACATAATGTCCATATCATTTTAGAGGTGTCAAAATTTTTAAGCTATTCAAAAATGATTCAAGCGTGAAATAATTTAAAACAACGGCACAAAAATGAAATTAAATAAATAATTAAAAAAAAAAAAAAAAAAAAAAAAAAAAGGAAAAAATAGCCACATTGAACGTTTAAGAATAAAGGAAGAGTACCAAATTCGCATACTTTTGCCTTTATGCCTTCATCAGAAACAAGCACTGAATTTATCAACACTAAAAATAAAAAGGAAAAGACAAAAATGAAATACACAACACTTTTAAATAATTAAATAGGCTAACATTTTACTATATATATATATATATATATATATATATATATATATATATATATATATATATATACATATACTAATCATCAGAATAATCTTCCTTTACATGTTAATTGATAAGTTGAACAACGGAATCGAGCGAGTCAAAGGTCATACGGGTCAGCTGAAAGCATAGAAATACGCTATTTAAAAAAAAAAAAAAAAGAAAAAGAAAAAAGAACAAAAGCTTTCTTGTCGGAATATTAGCCAAGGACAGCTGCGGATAAAGCGGTTTCCACTTTCCACCCACCCCTGTACACTTGTGTTTTTCCGTAAATTTTCCCTTGACAAATCCTGTTGAAACCTTGCCCGGTTGACCTACCCGATATATCTGTGAACAATGGAGGTGTTAAGAGTTATTCATAGCTCCATTCTGTGAACTCACTGGCCCTGAGAATCACCCAGCAGGATCCTTAACTCAGTGAATTGGAGGATATTTCTTCCTGCCGGATTCTCTCCCTTCCCGCCTACATCCCATCACGAGATCAATAGAATTATTATTTCGCAACCTATTCAGTGACCCTGGAACTCTTGACCTTTTTAAACATTTAAAGTCTAGCGATCTGATCCCAGCAAAGATGTTCTAATAATATTTTATTAGAAAATCTTTTTTCCCAGCAATAATTTTTGAACGAAGGATATTGTCAGTTCGAACCATTTGAAATTTTGAGCACACCAGGTTACGTTCAAATTGTTGTCCTTATTGCCCTCCCCGAAAAAAAAAAACACACACAAAAAAAAACAAACAAAAAACACACAGACATAAAAAAAATAGAAACATGTTTGTGAAGTTTATACATGTATTCAAAAGTTATATATATATATATATATATATATACGAAGGCAGGCTGATAATTAAGTTCCGTTGAATCATAACTTTTTAATTTTTCACAGCATATACATAAACAATACGTCAAACGAAAGCTTAATATCTCAGCTACATACTAAGCACTCT
The DNA here is from genome assembly GCA_033675545.1 of Elysia crispata. Taxonomy (NCBI): domain Eukaryota; kingdom Metazoa; phylum Mollusca; class Gastropoda; family Plakobranchidae; genus Elysia; species Elysia crispata. The sequence goes on along the minus strand of JAWDGP010005352.1, from coordinate 1,346,614 downwards.
ATTTATACGATGTAATCACTGTCGCGATCAACACACCGCCTCCAACGTTTCACTAGTTGGCTCACGCCGTCAGCGAAAAATTGTCCACGGCACCATCTGCGAACATCTGCGATAACTTCCTCATCATTGTCATAGTGATGGCCCTTCAGGTACTTCTTGAGTTGGGGAAACAAATAATAGTCAGAGGGGGCAAGATCGGGGCTGTATGCAGGGTGAGGTAGGGTCGTAAGTTCCAGCTGCCTTAAGGCGTCCTGAGTTTGGCGACTGGTGTGCGGGCGCGCATTGTCGTGTTGCAGGATTGAGTCCTTATCACGCCGAATACGTCTGAGTCGGAGTTTGAGAGCTCGGAGTGTTGAAATATATCGCTCAGAGTTCACAGTTTGCCCTTGCTCCAGAAATTCCATGTGGACCACTCCCTCCATGTCCCAGAAAACGGTGAACAAGACCTTTCTTGCAGAGGCAACAACCTTGAACTTCCTTGGACTTGGAGAAGTTTTGTGCCTATACTCCATCGATTGGGCTTTACATTCTGGATCGTAGTGGTGGACCCAGGCTTCGTCTCCAGTCACAATGCGTTGCAGAAATGCTTCTCCTTCTGCATTGTAACTCTCTAAGAGTTGAGTACACATGTCCTTTCTCTGCGCTTTCATCTCTACAGTGAGCTGTCTTGGGACCCAACGGGCAGAGACTTTTCGGTAACCCAGTACAGTTGTGGCGATATGGTGCACTCGTTCTTTTGAAATGCCTACTTCATCTGCAATTTCCTTTTGTTTGACCCTTCGATTAGCTCTAATCATGCAGTCAACTTTCTCTCGATGAGCCGTGTCCGATGCGGAAAGGGGCCTACCCGAACGCTTTCGATCACGCAGAATTGTCTCTCTGGGGTCTTCCCCTTTAAAAATTCTCACCCATTTGCGAACTGCACAGTCTGAAATGCACATTTCACCATAAACTGTCTTCATTCTTGCATGAATGTTTGCAGCAGAACATCAAAACTCGATAACAGAGCGCTGTTTGATGAGAAGGTCATTGGAAGTCGCCATTGTCTCATAAACATGGCTACCACATCATGTGTTGCGCGTCACTGCATTATGAGCACGAATGACGTCACACACACTTGTTGTTATAGTTAAGTCTAGAAAAATGGTTCGAGAGTATATGTATGAAATTTTAGGTCGATGTGACGAAAATTGACCTAGTGATTAGCAAACGGAACTTAATTATCAGCCTGCCCTCGTATATATATATATATATATATATATATATATATATATATATATATATATATATATATAGAGAGAGAGAGAGAGAGAGAGAGAGAGAGAGAGAGAGATAGATGTATAGTTGGATAGATGGATAGATATATAGATAGATAAAAATAGATAAATAGATGTAGATGGATAGATACTAACATAGATAGATAGAAAATAGATAGATAGATAGGCCTGCATATGTAGATAAATGGAAATGTGAGAGATAATGAGGTGAATAAAAATATTAATGTGATCGTTAGATAGATCGATGGGTGGAAAGTTAGATAGATAGATAGAAAGATAGATAGATAGATAGATAGATAGATAGATAGATAGATAGATAGATAGGTAGATAGGTAGATAAATAAATGGATAGAAATATAGAAATATGAAAATGTAGACAGATAAATAGATAGTGAGTTGAACAGAGAAGTAGACATATAGATATAGATTAAAACATGAGAAAAAGATAGATGAATAGTTTGGATTGATAAATAGGAAGGTAGCTATGAGAAAATATGATATGTAGATAGATAGATAAATATGAAAGACAGATAGATCGATGGATGATAGATAGATAGATAGATATATAGATAGATAGATAGATAGATAGATAGATAGATAGATAAATGGATAGAAATATAGAAAGATGAAAAAAAAAATATATATATATAGATAGATAGATAGATACATACATACATACATAGATATATAGGTAGGTAGATAAACAGAGCGTTAGATATGTAGATATATAGATGCAGATTAAAACATGATAGATATATAATTGAAAATATAATGCATAGATGAATAGATATTGATAGATGGAGAGATGGATAGATAGATAGATAGATAGATAGATAGATAGATAGATAGATAGATAGATAGATAGATAGATAGAAAGATAGATAAATGAATGTATGATAGATAAAAAGGTAGATAAACTATGATAGATAGAAAGATCGATGGATGGGTGGATAGATAGATAAATAAATGGACAAAAAGCTAGATTGATGAAAATATGATAGATAGATAGACAGACAGACAGATAGATAGATAGATAGATAGATAGATAGATAGATAGATAGATAGATAGATAGATAGATAGATAGATAGATAGATAGATAGATAGATACAGACAAAGACGAACAGAAAAAAAAAACACAAATCGGAAAGGGACAGAGATATAGAAAGATAGAGAGAGGAAAAGACACTGACAGACAATCAGGAGATATTGTCAGCTTCAGTAAGAGAGGAGGAGGGGGAGAAAAAAAGAGAAGGAGGATATATATAGGTTTAAAAAGAGACAGGCACACCACTTTATAACTACGGGACTAAAAAAACAACAACACAAGTATAGATTAAACATAAAAACGTTTCGCCTTTATTGTGGCTTCATCAGAGTGTAGGAAAAAATTGACTTCAACAAGTTATACAAAACATTGGGGGAGCTGGGCTCAGACGGGACAAATGATTGGTTAGGGGAGGGGCAGTGCGCAGAATGCTTCAAGGTTCAGTGCAATGGCTAGGGATGGTGATGGCAGAGGGCGTGACCTCGTTGATATGAGGGTAAGATAAGGCTGGAGCGCGAGTTTGGAATAAAATATTAGGGTTGGTTAGTGTCTGTAGAGAAATCAAAATTCATAAATTGGGAAAAGGTTTTTTTGAGTTTTACACCTGATTCAAATGGGAATGCGCGTGTAGAAGAATGATAGTTGATACGTCACAGGGCGAGATGTAGAGGGTCTCAAATAAATAGGTGGTACTGTAGGCGGGGATGGCGATTGAAAGATCATATAAATATCCAAATTCTCACGTAGGTGGAGAGAAATATAACTAACAAACATGATGGAATTATGCGTATATATATAAATATAGCAGTTACGATGATTATGTTGTTAATTGCTCTCTTATTCTGTGTTTCACTCTCTCCCTTTATCTATATTTCTTAAAGCTCGATTCTACACGTCATTATTTCCTTTGCAGTGCCTCGTTCTGTCTTATTAGTTACAACCAAACTTTTATTTGCTACCCCTCTCTCTCTCTCTCTCTCTCTCTCTCTCTCTCTCTCTCTCTCTCTCTCTTTCTCTCTCTCTCTCACTCCCCCCACCCCTTCCCCCCCCCCCCCTCTCTCTCTCTTTCTCTTTAGCTCGGCGCGGGGCTGTGGTGCTGGTTCAATAGTGCCTCTAAATGACTAACTCTAAGCATGGTATATTATGAATGGTGATGGCAATACATTTATAGGTTGTAGGGATAGTAATTACTCAACCTGTTTGTCCCGTGTGAGCCCAGCTCCCCCAATGTTTTGTATAACTTGTTGAAGTCAGTTTTTTCCTACACACTCTGATGAAGCCACAATAAAGGCGAAACGTTTTTATGTTTAATCTATACTTGTGTTGTTTCTTTTTTTTAGTCCCGTAGTTATAAAGTGGTGTGCCTGTCTCTTTTTAAACCTTGTTTCACACTATTTACAGACACACACGCGTCCTTTTTGGATCCTTTATAATTACCAAGTTGTCCTCCAAGTGCGGTGTTTTTGCTTTTCTATTTGGATTTCTCTCTCTCTCTCTCTCTCTCTCTCTCTCTCTCTCTCTCTCTCTCTCTCTCTCTCTCTCTCTCTCTCTCTCTCTCTCTCTCTCTCTCGCCAACTTGTTTTTATCTCTCGTTTTCTTTGTCTTTCTTGAGTATGTCATTATTTTCGTTTCTCTATAATTCCTCTGTCTTTATTTTTTTCCGCTCTATATCAATCTCTTCATCCCTTTCCCTCCTCCTTCTATCTCCACCGAAATCACCCATTCTCGACTGATAAAACTCTTCTCCCTTTCATCATCCCGAAACTCTTTTTTTTTTGGTTTCCCTACTGACTTCTTCGTTCTCGTCTACTTTTCTTCTTTCCCTTATTCTCTCGCCTCCTGCCTTTCCGATGTTTTAAGTAGGGGATAAAAGTTCTAAATACAAGTATTTTTTTCTGGGTAGTCTGATGTCAACGTAAACTTATTTTAATGTAGGTCACAATCATCAAGGACTCTTGAAATGCAACTCGTTTTCACAGATCAGGGAAAGAGCGTTATCTCCCTTACCTGTCCGTAAACTAATTTTAGATATCGCCCCCTAAACTTCGCCTGCGGTTAGTTAAAAGGGAGATTCCCGTAACGGAGCAAGCAGCGCCAAATATGAAATCTCCGATATTCTGAGGTCGGAAATGGTTGCTTTAGAAACCCGCATGATTATGGTCAATGTATACAAGTATTTTTTTTTCCAAAAAGTCCCCCCTCTGCTGTAATTATATAAAGGTGAGTGAAACATTTTGTCTATAATAGTGCTTTACAAGATTCAACAAACAAAAAGTGGTCGACAGAATTCAGAAAATGAAAGGAGGAAATATTTTCAAGGCGATAGGTAGGATTTAACGTACTTAGATTTCAGGAGAGACCGTACATTATTATGTTTGTCATGGATTACATTCCAATACGCTTCTTTTTCTCTCCCTAGTGATGAATTCTCAGAGCATAGGGACTTTCGCTTTTACTCTTGTCTTTTAGCCGTTAGGGCCTACTGTTATAGACTTACTGCTGTTGTTGCTGATGATGTTGCTCTGTTATTATTATTATTATTATTATTATTATTATTATTATTATTATTATTATTATTATTATTATTATTATTATTATTATTATTATTATTATTATTATTATTATTATTATTATTATTATTATTATTATTATTATTATTATTATTATTATTATTATTATTATTATTATGATTATCATCATCATTATGTTATAGGCCTACTGCATTAGTTACCTTTGTTATCATATCCGTTGTCCTACATAGGATTTTGAATTTAACAATAATTACTATATTGATAATACTATGGATAGTGGTGATTGTTGGATTCTTGTTTTTTTTTTTTTTTATTTGACTGTTTTTTGCCTTATTACGTTTGAGATAACTCTACTAAACCCGCGTCTTGTTCCGACGTGTAAACAATAATTTAACTCTGACACCTTTCTCACCCAGGAGTCGCAACACTAGCCGTTATTCTGGTGGCGACGTCTAGCGGAGTGAGAGGCAGCGATCTCTGTGATATGGACCAGTATCAGCGCAAGTCTATGTGCGGCAGTGTGTTGAACGCTCTGACCTCAAGCAGAGCTCTCTGCAACTTCACTGTAAGTTGCCCTTTTGTCGCGACACCATAGTGTGACAGGATCTAGAGCGATTCTAGATCTTATTTATTAGTCTGGAGAATATGAGCAGTGTGGCAGAATGTGAACATAGCCAGGGATTTGTTATAACAATAAATATTAAACCTGGAGCTATTATTTTGTTCAAATCAATCCCCTTTCAATGGAATTCTGTTAATGTTGATAACACTTATGACATTTTTCTTGAATTTTACGACGACAATAAGATTGTACTTCTGGTATAGTCCACGACGTATCTTTAAGTTCCTTCATAAAACGAGCGAAGTATCTTGGAAAACTTAGGATGAGCACAGAGATGATATTTATTTCAATCTTTCATGGCAGGGAGCTTGTATATATGTCAAATTGATGAGTTGGTTAATATACAAAGTCACCAATGATTGTATAGAGTAAGCTGGCATTTACTTTTATTTTGCTGAATTTTGTTTTATCAATAGGAAGGTAACAAAATTAACAAATAGAAAGTCTGCCACTAACTTAGAGAAATGTCACTATAAATCTTGAGTAAGAACACGCTCGTTTTTTTTTTTTTCCTTTTTTATTTTTAGAGCCACAGAGCAGTTTCTATCCCAGTCTGGATGTACGATTTTGTTAATTCATCAAATGTGGTAAGTCTTGTTGCTGACAATGGCCCCTTGAGCTCGAGAAAAATAATTACAATGTATTCAAGTGTCTATGGAAAACAGTGCCCACTTTTTGAAAAACTTTTATTCACTTGTTGTGGTTTGTCATTGGCTTTTATAGAGTTTTAATATGATTTTTACTATAATAAGGCCGCCTTATTTGATCAGTTTTGTTTTAAAAATCACAAATTTACTCAAAATGACAACAGACAGAAAAACATAAAAACTAGCAAACAAACAAACACAACAAACAAACAAACAAGTACATGATATAAATTGCTTGTTGTGAAAAACAATTATGACTGTAAAATTTAAACAATTGTAACATAAAAAGCTTTTAAGAGACAGTGAACTTAAATAAAAGACGAGTTGCACGATTTATATCATGTGTTCATACACTAGCATTCTTGTTTTATGCGCGAAGTAAAAAAAAAAAAAAGAGCATCTCATAGGAACATTCCATGTCACTCTCAGGGTATGTCATTAGATTGAAGAAAATGCTGCATGTACAATCTTTGAGACATAACAATGAACATTCTATGTAGAATGACTGTCCGGGAAGGCCAATAAATTTAAGTGAAATGCTTCTTATAAAATTTTTAACAGCCTCCTTAGTTCTCCAAGTTGATATAGAGTAGATAATAGCGAATGATGATTGTACACCGTAATCTGGAACACTCAAATCAACTGATATAATAGTTAAAGACTGGATACTTAGAAGATAATAACTAACTATGATTGAACACCGTGCGTGACTTGGAACATCCAAATGAACTGATATATGGTGACAGACAGAATAAATAGAAGATAATAACGAATTATAATTGAACAACGTGACCTGGAGCACTCAGGTAAACTTATTCATAGTTAAAGGGAGAGAAAAGTTGTGTTGTTCATACCACATGATATTTCTCACGCTCGCACACACACACACACACCTATATATATATATATATATATATATATATATATATATATATATACATTGTATTAAAGATTCTATTGTATTCTTGGTATAACCAAGGAAATATCATCTTTGTGAAATGGGAAAAAACATTGTATTAAAGATTCTATTCTATTGGTTCTGGTTGTATAACTTAGGGAATATTATCTTTGAGAAATGGGAAAATACATACACGCTAGATTAGATTTACAAAGGCTGGAAGAATTTAAATGTCCATGTCCAGCTTAAAACAATGCATTTGTTAATGTCTAATCGATTTATTCTAACCCTTTCCTTGGACAGATAGTGATTGTGAAGCTACAATAAAGCTTATAGCATTAAACTATAGGCTGATGGAAGATATATAGGGCTTGGTCCCTTTTGTTATCTAACTGTTAAGAACCTCTAGTTACATGTACTGATTGTGTATTTCTACCAACCTAGTCCACACCCCTCATGGTTATTTCAGTTTATTGGCCAAGTTGTTTGGTTGGCAGACCTAAAAGATGATCTCAGATTAATCCCGGACCTTAGCATGGGAATTCCCGTGGATCTAATGACGCATGTGCTACCGTCCATCCATACGTGGCTCCTTCTGATTGAACCCTTGTCAAAACAAAACAGGAGATTCCATGAGCCAAGTATCTTGGAATTTGTAAAATCATTTTAATATTCAACTGTAGATTTACATGGATAAACCATTAATGTATCTGCTTTTTATTGGGCGAAGATCCACCTTTCAGATTTCCAGGTCGAAATCACAAAGTACAATGAAGAATTAAACAAGCTCTACCAGGCCCTACAGCAATACTCGGCGATCTGGGACCACCCTGTTTTCAAGAAGTTAAAGACCTTGGTGGAGAATCTGCGCAATGCCCGCAACTTTGTAGATGAACTTGGCGATTCTTTGGCCAGGCTTATGGACTCGCAGCCAGCAGCAACCTCAGCCCTTGGGGTCAGCACAGAGACAACCGCCGCATCAGCAAAAACAGCCACAACGACTATCAGCACTACATCCTCAGAGTCTATAGACAGTATACAACAGAAGGTCAACTTCGTGACCAAGAAGCTCAAGAGCCTTCTCAGATGCTGGAGCAACCGATGCAACTCTTGTGGAGATTCCCGAAGAAGGCGCAATGCGTTCGTCTCAAGGGTTGGTTAAGACGGGTCCAAACTGGACAATGACCTCTGACCCTTGTCGACTCCCCCTCCCCCCATCCCCGAAAAAAATCTCTTTACAAAAACCCGGGCGTAGTCTCCAAGTGTGTGCTGAATGTCACACAGGCTTGCTCTATCCATAGCCTTAGTATGTGCTGTGCACATTGATTTAAGCTATAATTCGTTACAGTAATATTTTTGTTTAGTATTCTTTTTTTTTTTTTTCAAAATATTATTGGTTATTGATGTAACATGTTATTTTTTTTCATAATTTATGTAACGTAGTTTGCATAAGCAACTTGCACTAAGATACCCTGCTGAAGATGTAGGAAACAAAACAAATATAGAGATTTTAGATTTTGAAAATTTTAAGATATCACTGTATTTGATATAAAAAAAATGGACGCATTACCTCTTGAATAGTAATCAAAGAGATTTTAGATGTCTCTTACTATCTGTAACTACCACTTGTTTGTAATTCTAGACCTTTTTGCTGTGCCTCCGTTCTTCGTATTTTTGGCTTCCTAAGCCAGGGAGTTGATCTATTGATTGTTCTAATTGCATGTGATGCGGAAAGTACCCAGTACCTGAGCTTTCTCAAAGCGTCAGCGGCCGATGGGTTGCACCCTCATGCTGAGATCAGCGTGACCATCAGTCACAAATCGAAACAAGTCAAGAGACTCCAGATTTTTAACTTTGCTATGCTTCGTTAAAAATTAACGATTGTAATTTGTCAAGAAAGTCTGAGATCCTATTATAATGTACGGGCTTTATGAACCAAGAAGTCTCGTGTTAGGCACAGTTCTTACATGACTATAAATCAAATTTATATTTTCTTTTGATCTATGCATTCATGAAACAATAAAAGGTGTAAGTTTGCAAATGATTTATAAACGTAATTTTTCAGCTTGTATGTGTCGTAATTTTCCATGCTGATTTTGCTATTTGCGTTTAGAGATATGTGTGTGTGTTTAATAAATATGGGACATTTTTTGTATATTATAATCTATTTATGGCTCAGTTCCATGTACGATCCCCAATCCGAGTCTGCTCTGAGGATTTGCATCCAGTTTGGGTATTGTGTGTCATGCCAAGAGAGCGCCATGAGTATTTTACTGTAGAGAAGAAGAGGAAGTGGGTTGTGAAGGCTGGGAGCTTTCTTGATGGATACGTTCCGAGCGCTAGATTCAAGGGCGTCAAAAAATCGATTTAGATCCAGAGTTCGAAGTGTTTTTCTCCATTTAGAGTTAAAGTATACACAAAGGTTCTAAGGAGAGATCTCAAGCAAAAAAGTAAATTAAATATGCGTGCAATCTTTTAAGCAGCCTTCTATTCAGTTTCTCTCTCCACCGAGACTGCAATGTGGTGCTGATGACCCATTACAGATAAATGTAGTGCTCGACCTGATGCGGTAAAACAGCGCCTTCTTAAACACGGTAAAAACGTGCAACTGCTTAGACAACATTAGAGAGGGGAAAAAAATCAAGGCTATGTTCTTTTTTTAATTGAATGGGCTACCCTGGTTTGCTAAAGCTTATAATAATTTCAGATCTAGATTTAGTTACAATGTATATAGCTCATGCAAGACAAATTAAGACTGGCAAATTAATAAGACGTCTTAACATGAATGTTTCTACTGTTTATGGATCTGATGATTTCTTAGATATCAAACAGTAGCCCATAGAAGTACGAAATACTTGCAAAAGAAGCAGAATTGATGCTTACATTCGCAACCGTCGCCCCGGAAGAAAAGGCGATGATGTTTCCATGACACTTTATTTAAAAGTTACGCTGGAGGAAGTAAATTTCATTCAACTTTTTAAATTTTTCCAATTTTTCACTTCATTAAAGTAAAATAATATGTTTTTATATGTAAACAATTTTATCAAATAACAATCATTTGTTTTTAAGACGCCACTTGCTTTTAAAATTTTAAAACGCTGAGAACAGTCTTTAAAATAATATTTGGTTCATCATAACATATTTGTCAAAACATTTTTTCATGAATTAATTACAATAAATAATTATATAATGAACTTTCCAATCAAATGCATTTTTTAACCTAAACCCAACACAGTGGAAGTCAATGAAATATGTACACACCGATTAGTTCGATGAGCTCATGGAGTGCAATTGTTTTGAAGCCAGCGCTTCCTCATTTTATTCATCTGCGATTTGGGACACTATTCTATGAAGCAAGAACTTGATTTACATTGCGATGCTATAACTAGCTTTTCGTAAATTTTTGCATGTTTTTAATCTATGTGTCGAAATTGTCTATCACCTTAAGTACGCTATAGGCTATATCTACGCATGGAAAAGTACAAACGTGGCGTTATTATTATGGCGTGTTTGACTTCATTCTCGTAGGTATACAACTTGCGCTGATATTGTATACTTTTAGAAAAATGTACGATATGCCCCGGTCTACGAGTGAATGTTTCTAGACAATAGAGCATTGGTTTATTTTGGGATATTCCTGAATCTCTCAACCCATAATTTTTATGTAAATACAAAATAGAGCCATTGGTTAACTATGTGGCTTGTCATCTGTCTGTCAACCCATATGTATAGACAGACTAGAGTCATTGGTTAACTGTATGGTTAGCCTATGTCGCTTAATACATAGTTTAGATAAACTAAAGCCATTGGTTTACTACATGGCTAGCCTGTGTGTCTTAATAAATAGTTTAGACAAACTAGAGCCATTGGTTAACCGTATGGTTAGTCGCCAATTTGTCAACCCATATGTTTAGACATACTAGAGCCTCTGCCTCTAAATACATAATTTAGACAAACCAGAGCCATAGGTTTACTGCATGGCTGGCCATCTATCTGCCAATCCACAGGTAAAAACATCGACGTAGTGCAGTTCCGTCGAAGGAGGCAACCTCTTTGACGCTTTTGTTGTAAACGTTTTAATTAATTTTCATTGAAATGTGTCTTGCATTGATTGATTAGCGCCAGAATATTAGAAAGTGCAGGTAATGTAAAGGTCTTTGTCAAACACACCTCTTTATCAAACGATTTTGTAAACTTTTTAGGCTTCGAAGAGTTCTGGAGGGCATCTAGACTCGAGACTAGATAGCCTCCAAATAAAGGGAACCAGGACTTTTCTTTGACTGAAAACGTTGAGAGAAGTAAAGGATAGCCTCTCAACTAGCAAAATTATAGCCTCTTACTCAAGATATTGAACTGGGTAAAGCCACAAGCTCACAAAACACATTGTGTTGACCTAGCTTACGGCGGATCTTAAAACATTATAAAAACAAATGAAACTTGTCAGTCAATCGATATAGAGTGTTTGCTCCAAGATAAAATAAAAACATTTATTATTTTCAAAGTTGCCCTCAACCAGAACATAAGACCCCTTCAAAAAATGACATCATGCCCTTATGCCTCGTTTCAAATGTTGATGGACCTGTCCATTTTTTCCTATCACAGATGAATCTTCGAAAATTTGTATTCGCCACAGCAACACATAGAATGGGCATACTTGATATAATGTTTCATAAAATATAGAATTACACAAGAGTAACAGTTAGATCTAATAACAGTTTTCCATTCTTAGTATATGGATCCACCGTTGAAGTTAGATCTGAGAACGGTACACCATTTTCTGTGGAAGGAATCACGGTTACATTAAGATCTAACGATGGTCCTCCAATTTCTGCAAATGGAACCACGATTAAAGGTAGATCTGACAATGGTAGCCCATTTTCCATATAAGGAACCACGGTGACAATTAGATCTGACAAAGGAATTCATCTTCTGAATATGGAACCACGGTTACAGTTAGATCTAACAAGGGCCTTCATTTTCTGTTTATAGAACCATGGTTACAGTTGGATCTAAAAAACGATACTCCATTTTCTGTATATGGAACCACGGTTACAGTTAGATCTTACAACGGGCCTCATCTTTTGAATACAGAACCTAAGGTTAAAGTTAAATCTATCAACGGTCCTCATATTCTGATTATAGATCCACAGCTAAAGTTAGATCAAACAATCGTCCTCATCCTCTGTAAATGTAACAACGGTTACACTTAGATCTAGCAACGGTCTTCATCTCCTAAATCCATTTTCTATTTTCTGTATGTAAGCGGATGGAAAGTTTGGTGATGTCTGTTGTGTGATTTTATGTAATTTTTTAAAATTCTATAATGTTATTGGCCATTTGTTCATTGGCGCTAAGTTGGTTATTCACCCTTCTAGCGGTTTATTTCCATTTCTATAATAATTCGTAAAATACTTTGATGTAATGATTACATTGACTAGCCGTTCTATACTTTTGTCCCTGTCCAGCTGGCCAGAGTAGATTTTCTTCTGTCGGCTTGGGACGTACTTTGATTTGGGGAAGTTGGGGAATTTAGGGAACTACTAGTCGAACTAAGTTTATGTGATGCTCTGGTCGGGAGATGCTAAATATTGTACGTAGAATTAACGACGGGTTTGGTAGTTCCTATGATCTCGGTCCGATATTGATATTCTGGGGAATCGGGTGTCCAGCTGGACGGGGAGAAATTTTGCTCGTCGGTCGGCGTTGACCTTTGTGGGGGGAAAGTTTACACGTAGATTGGGGAAACCGGGGAACTCTTTGTCATGGAACTTTGCCGACTGATTTGATATTATATAAGTAGTGATTAGAAAAACCAGTGGTCAGTACAGTTTTGGATTTTATTGAGAGTGGGCCTACGTGCCGTGAGCATTGTTATAATTAAATATATATTTTGTTATAAAGCCTTCGCTTGAGGATTGAATTGAAGCACTGTATGGTGTTTAAATTTCTTCTATTGAGATTGTGGATTTTTTTAATTCAATTTTGGAGGATTGACTTTGTGTCTGGATTTTATGTGTATGGTATACCTCCGTGATACGGGGAAGAGTCTACTTAGAAAGATAGAGGAAGAGATAGAGAGGAAGAGAGAAAGACAGACACAGAGGACACAGAAAAAGAAAGAAAGAGAGAGAAAGAGACATAGACTTACAGAAAAAGAGAGATCTAGAGAAAGAGAGAGTGACAAAGAGAGAGCGAGAGAGAGTGAGAGAGAGAGAGAGAGAGAGAGAGAGAGAGAGAGAGAGAGAGAGAGAGAGAGAGAGAGAGAGAGAGAGAGAGAGAGAGAGAGAGAGAGAGAGAGAGAGAGAGAGAGAGAGAGAGAGAGAGAGAGAGAGAGCAAGCATGCATTGATCGCGGTAGCAACCTTATCTCAAAGACTCGCTTATTACTGGTTTTGAGAGAAACTCAGAGGTCAAACACGCGCCAGCCGCGGATAAGAAAAGGGCGTGCGTCCATCCCGGACTCAAAGATGTGGAAGTGACCATGACCTTATGCTTTCTGTAACAGCATTCGTGGCTACCCTACTGTTGTGTTTTCTCCTTAAAAAGCAAATCAAATCCTAGCAATTGTTCAAAGTTAAATCTGATTGTCGGCTAATCCCGTTCCCTCGACTATATAACACGTATTTTCCAAGCGATAAAGAGCGTATCCTGTGTAGTACGGCAAAAAAAAAATTTGCTCGTATAATCTTTTATCAAACTTTTTCATTTAATTTTAACTGAAAAAAATGGTGTTTCTGTAAAAGGAAAAGGGGGGGAGGGGGGGGGGGAGAGAAGGGGGAGGGGGCGTCGGGATATAGATGATATTCGATAAAAAGTACTTGCAAGGGATTTCATCAAAAAAAAATTCAGACAAAATAAACACGAGAACAAACACATTTCGAAATTTTTTTTTTTTAATTTTACTAGATTTGGAAGAAAAGTATTTATAAGCACACAGACACAAACAATTATAAAGAAAATATAAGAAATAAAATAATTCACAATATTACAACAAAAAAAACCCAACATGTATGTAATATCACTTCACTTTTACAACGCTCCTAAATCAGCAGAATATTTTCCAAGTATACTGAAAGCATCTGAGACTGGACAATCAAGTCTTATTGTAAACTATGAGGTAATCCGACTTCTTTCTTGTTATATCTAATTCAGCTTACAGGTGATGAGGGCCAGCCCCAATTGTTCTAGTTACATTTAGAACCTGACATGACATCAAAATTGTACCCCGTCTGTAAACAGGAGTGGGAAAAAACCCAGATGTCTTATTGACTCCATGTGGGAATCATTATTGAATGTGGGATGAGCAGCAAAGGAGTCATTGATTTCTCCTAAAAAATGACGAAAAGAAAGGAGGCACTGATTCGATGTGGCAAAAAAAAAAAAAAAGCGACACGAGGAATTACTGAAACAAGGTTGGAAAGAGCAACAAAAGGAAATATTGGCTCAATATAGAGCAGAGAACATTAGGGGGCCATAGATTCGAAATATTCTCCGAACTCCCACTCACCCACCCACACAAAATAAAAAATAAAAAAAAAATAAAAAGAGACAGATGGATTACCTTCATGCTCTGCCTGCTGGTCTGTGTCTCGGCCTCTGAGAGAGTGACAGACAAACGTCCGCTGTCCCCTCTGCGGCAGCCTGCATCAGCCGCGCTGTCCACAGAGCCCGTCGCCAAGGCGGAATCCCCGTGGCCGCCGTGGCTACTAGTGCTGGACATCACCGCCAGCTGCTTGTCCTTGTGTCCTCTCCTGGAGCTCCTGCTGGGGCCGCTCCTGGTGGACACATGGACAGCCGTTGCCGTTGTTGCGCTCGTGGTGGCGGTCGCCGATAAGGTTCCCTGAGGTGAACTCGTGGCGGCCTCCTCGTTTTCACGGCAGTACCCGACCCCGGAGTGGCTCACGTGAATACTGGGCGTGCAGCCCATGTCCGCAGCCATGCGGCCCTGCAGACAGCCAATGGTTGCAATGTGAAAGACCACGTGACTGTTGCTCGTGACACCAGTATACCTTTTGGGGACTCACTGGTTGTCCAGCGCCACCGAGGACCTCATAGTTCAACTAAATCCGAGGGTAGAATGCTCGTTTCTCAGCAAGCTACGAGATTTTGATGGTCTGAATGCACTAGAAGTTCTTCGAATCTTTTCAAAGCTGCATTGATAGCAATAGCCCGGCGGCGAATTCTAGGTTTTCCGATTCATAAATTGGACTCCATTTTGATTTTCTTATTATCTGAAAAAGCATGTCTTCGTGATCTTTAACTGTAAGGAGTTGTCGAAAAACATAATGTTTGAATGAGAAATTCCAATCACTAGATTCCTTTGTTCAGTTACCTTTTGAACTCCTATTTTTATGTTTCTCTTTAGAGAAGATGATGTGCATCGTGATATCTCTACCTTACAGCCAATTAAGTTCAAAATATTTTCATTCCAGCAAACGTTGCTTTTCCGAGTATATACATCAATCTCTGATTTCTGAGCTACACCTTTTAAAACCGTAAATTGGCACCTGATTTGAGAACTAGAGCTATTTCTAAGGCTAAAAATGGCATGAAGGAAATTCATCTATTGTTTTTTTTTAATTCTTTTTTTTTAAATATTGTATATCTATCTTTCTACACACAGTGATATTGTTAACAACTTCAGTACAATTTTTTTTACATAGAGTTGCTTCATGTATGTGCCCAATTTCCAGTCGATTTGCAGAAAAACTACAACAACAAAAAAAGAACCCAAAAAAACTTAAGCGTTCTAAATTCATTATTTTGTTTTCAAGGTGGTCGCCGTTTCCACCACAACGTTATAGTTAGAAGAAAAATCTCAAAGATTTTCCCTCATTGGGATCCTAAATGTAATGGGTTTTAGATGCACCAACTACCTCCAAAAACCTCTACCCCCCCCCTCAAAAAAAAAAAAAAAAGAAATAAAAAATAATAATAATAATAATAATAATAATAATAATAATAATAATAATAATAATAATAATAATAATAATAATAATAATAATAATAATAATAATAATAATAATAATAATGATGATGATAATAATAATAATAATAATAATAATAATAATAATAATAATAATAATAATAATAATAATAATAATAATAATAATAATAATAATAATAATAATGATGATGATAATAATAATAATAACAATAACAATAATAATAATAATAATAATAATAATAATAATAATAATAATAATAATAATAATAATAATAATAATAATAATAATAATAATAATAATAATAAAATAGATAAATAAATAAATAAATAAATAAGTAAATAAAAAGAGAAACAAAATAGAAATATAGATTACTTTGATATATGGCATTTATATAAAAATTTCTTAAACGAATGTGAAAACTGAGATAAATATAAGAGAAAAAAAACCCACCATAGTCTTCTTTATAAAACTAAACTTCATTATATATTGTAATCGATAATTTCAAGAATACACAGAAAAAAGCAAATATGAAGCTATCCCATTTTAATCCAAGTAAAACGATAGCATGGCTTTTCCCGATAGCTCACATAGATACTTGACAAGAAACTGAATGGATGTTTAAGGGCGTCTGTTTCATGATTCCCTT
>JAWDGP010005352.1:1297500-1325000 GCA_033675545.1 Elysia crispata | reverse complement strand
TATATATACATATAAAGATTTTTTTTTTTTACTCAGTTCATGAGGCCGTTTCCTTTTTTTATTTCTCAGCAAAAAGTATAAATTATTTTTGCTTGTCACTTAGGACGCAACTTTTTTTTTTTTTCCATTTATGAAGCAATAAATTGCCTTTTCCTTTTTGCTAACAATAATTTCGCATATTGAAGATTAGGAGATTTGTTTAAATGTTATTTTGAATATTTGTTTCTTTTTATTTTTTTTCTGTTCGGGTGCTAATTTTTTAGTATAAATTTTTCCTGCAACAGAATAGAAAAATAGTTTTTTTTTAATTTAACATCAGCTATTCAACCATTAATTCATATCAACAAAATCAACAATATCATGATTTACTAAACATCATTTAACAAAACTTCTGAAAGTAAATTATTTCTTTAAATCTCTAAATCTTATTATTTTACTATTTACGTTATTAATTAAAATCAAAATCTTGATCCAGATCTTATAATTTCTCACCTCTCCCGATTTAGTTTTACAGATGTAAAATCTCCTGTCTTTCTCAACAAAAATGCTATGTGCAAAGAGGGCGAACCCTCGTGTTCGTCGTCTTTTATAGCTCCAAGGCTAAATCTAAGGCTAAGGCTAAGGCACATACATTCTCGCTTTTCATTCCCCCACTGCTTATGAACTTCACTCACACAAGGTATTGGTAGTATGCATTTTAATTTGCAATTTATGTGTGAAAATTGTACTAAGTAACCGGAATTATCTAAGAATCGGTGATTTTTGTGCTTTACAACTATTCTAGTGTCACTTTTTACTCCTTGCACTGTTTATCAATGAACAAATTCAGTACAAACATGGTAAATTGAATCCATATAAAAGTTGTATCCATCCAAATTTTGATTTCAACTACGTATGATTTATACTGTTTCCTTAATGATCCATTACTATAAAGCTTATGAGTCAGACAGTTCCTCACTTCGCAAGAATTGTTTTAAGCAAATTCACAATGAGATCAAAAGAAATAACCACTATCGTAATGCAATAACATAAGCACAAAAATCGCTTCATTTACTCCATTCTTCAAAAGTTTCAAATGTCGTATTAGATTATAATCATTTAGAAAACTCCCGGTTCGGTTATAAGCTTCCTCCAAGTCGAAATAACTCTTAAAGAGTATAATCCAATGTAGTAGGCAACTTATGTGTGAAACACTATCTTAAGATAAACAAAGTTACTGTAAACAACTTCTCGAGAAAGTAAAACTTAAGGAGAATGAAATTGTCCTCCGACGGATAATATCATATATATGACCCATTGCCAAATACAGGTAGCTTAGATCTATCATAATTTTACACCCATATGGCATGCCTTTATCTTGAAAGTTATAGACATTTCTATATAACTCAAAGAAGCAAGGTTGCAGTATAGACCTTTGTTGAAGATATCGAACATTTTTTTACTAAGCACTCTAGTATTGACAGAGTTATTGCCCTTGATTTATTACGCAATATTTAAACGGAGTTATTGATATTTTACTCTAAAAATAATCATATTTTGGATGCATTTGAAGGAAAACAAAAGTTACAATAATCGTTTAATTAAGAATAAAAGCGTAAATAAGTTGCTTATTCTTCATACTAGCCAGAAATTGCTCTCGATACCTAAAATAACATGAAAAAAAACATCTTTTTCAAGCGCTCATGGTAAAAAAATTCATTATTGAACAAATATTTTTTTTCTTTAAAGGATTATATGCTTGTAAGAGCATATTATGAAAAATATCAGACCCCGTACTATTTGGAAGTACTCCATAGACTCGTAAAATTATCATTAAGTACGACATGTAATGTTTCTTTAGTCTAAAATGGCCTCTATCCATTATGGTTATTGTTTCGGGATGTGTTCAAAATTAGTTCTATCCCTCTATTCATTATTCTGTACCATTATGAAAACTACATTAACACAAATGTACATGTAAAAAAACAAACAAAATGTAAATAAGTCACGCCATTCTCTGCTAATAAGTTCAACTACTCAAGAATGAGACTTGTGAATGAATTCTAAACAAAAATGTAAGAGATTCAATTTTCTTGTTAATATCTTTTTTAAAATTTAATTTTCATGAAAAATTGTCAAGTCCAAAATGAACAAAGGAAAGAAATGATAAACAAACAATGAACTGCAACTTTTTAACAAATTCAATAACACTGATCATGTCAAATATTTAAAAAAATAAAGAACTATGCATAGAAAGCTTATTGAAATTATGTTGCATCATGAAAATCAAAATAACTTATTGTTATACTTTATCATAGACAATATTGCTCTTTTGTCTAAAAACAAGCAATTTGCACACATTATTACATTCCAAGCAGTGGACATAGAATCCAAGCAAGAAGAGATGTATGTCATACAGAAATAAAAAGCTAGAAATCATAATGATAACCATTTCATCCAATTTGATATTTCCCTTTCATTTAAAAAAATTGCAAAGAATGGGCATTTTTGTTAACACATACTTTTGCTAGGATTCTAGCATGAAAATTTACAACTCCTATTAAAAAAATATGGTCTTATGAGGTACACATTTATTTAAATCAACTGAGATTGAACTATGCATACACCAAACTGGTCGCTTAAGTATTTTTTCATACAATTTACATCCACTAAGAATAAAATTTCATTCATGATATAAAGCATGAGATGCATTTCAACAGACCTTTCATCATTCTAATTTGCATTGATAAATGTTCTTGATAAGTTGTGTTTAAATTGGGTTTTTCATTGACACCTAAACATGTAATATGTCTTGCATCTCAGATGAAATGAGAAGCCTGGTAGCAACTACTATTTGATGATGTCAACTTTAAAAACTTGAAATCATATGTATTAAAAGTCAAAAGTGTTAACAGAACTGAAAATTAATTTTTCTTCAGGTATCAGGGCACCACCTTAAATTTGAATCATATACTATGCATTTTTGTAAACAATATCAACAAACATATCACGTAGATTCAACTAAAGAAAAATTGAACAACTAAAATTAAAATTTCAGCTTCACAATTGAATGATTTGCAATATTCAAGCTGAATACTTTCCGCTTCAAGCACATACATTTACTTTAGTGGAGTAATTGAACTTTTTCAATTTGTATCTCATAGTCATACTGCTTTTTATCTTTTGCTCCTACTCCTGCTCCTGCTTTAAGTTGTCCCAACAATTCTTTACCAGTAATTTCTGCTTCAAGCAATAGGCTACCCATTTTTCGGCATCTGGCTTTAGCCTGGCACAGTATTCTGCCTGATGCTTGACTTTTGGATGTTTTCTTTGGAGGAACAGGCTTCTTTTTCTTTGGCCATAAATTCATGAAAAACTGTTCACTGAAAAATAAAAAATAAGTAGATTTAAGGACAAAAGGGGACTATTGTCTGACTCAGATCTTTTTGTATCTATGGAATGCAACTACTATAAATAAAACATTTATCATAAACCGTCAAAGATCAGTGATAAGCAAGTCATTTTGAAAAAACAAACAGATATGGTGTCAAATCGCCAGATATATTGTTCTGTTTGGGTCCATCATGCTACTTTGTTCATGTCTATTTAAAACAAATGATACTTGTGAGCCTAAGAATGAAAAAGATAACATGGAAATGAAAAAAGAGGCTATTGAAGGGTGCCATTCTAAATGGCTTAAATGTATTCTAAAGACAAATCTAAAACTACGCAATAGCAATTCTAGAGGCGAAAATCAGGATTAGATTCTTTTTAGCCTTTTGACTCATTACACTTATGCAGAAACTGAAACAACAAAAAAAGGAGTAAGGTCTACATAATTTCTCCTCCAAGTGAAGTTGTTTTTCTTTATTCTTTTTATGAAAAAGAACTGGAAAATTCTGGTCATGAAGGGATTTTACAGTAATTAAATTGACCTTTTAATTTTCTGTAGCACTCTTACTATATAGGTGGAGTAGAGCTGTTTTCATTGTGAAACTTCTGAAATGGATAACTATCATACATGATAGCATCATCCATGCTAACAAATACCAGTAATAAATGCTACACTTAACAAGAATAGATGAAAGTGAAATAATCCTTGTCCTCTTGATTACTTGTGCTAAAGACAAAAAAATTTTCTTTGTCAAAAAGGTAAATGTAATAGTCTTCATAATATCTAAACAAAAAATAATGCTGAATGATTATTCAAGAGGAAAATTTGAATGAAATTCCTAACAGCAATGGTAACCGCTTTAAAGGGTTTATATTATTGTCTGGTGCATGATTGATGTCATCTGCCATCTGGATAAGAAAAGTAAAAAAAAAATGTTCAAATTCTCCTTGTACTTTGGTAAAGTTGTCCTGAGTGATAAACCATGATTACTAAACATATTGTCCAATTAAGAGGTAGCTGCATAGATCTTGTCAAACAGTGTGAATGGCTTAATGTTAACAACAAGCAGTATCCGGTGTATGGGTTGTATTAAATTGATAAAAAGCATTTCATTCTATCCAAAGAAATCAAAATTAGACTGTGAAATAAGCATTTCAACTGGACCACTACTCCCAAACATTTTTATTTCCTTACAGAAACTGAAGTAAATATCTCCCAATACCGGTACTTTAAACATTAAAAATATCTCACTGTTTAATTCCAACAACTAATATAATAAACTTTAAGAAATAAATTTGAAAATAATAACTTAATTTCCAGAAATAGGAACTTGCACTACTTTCAGGAATGGTGGCTATCAGATATGATGAAAACAGCGCTACATAGATTAAATCCTTTGAAAGTTTGCACCTAGATCTAGATCTAGATATAGGTTGTTGAAAACCTTCTTTAAGTTATCAATATTTTTAAACATTCAAAGTAAGTTACTGTTTTGACAACTTTATAAAAATGAAGCATGAAAGAAAATATAATAATTTATTTACTATTCCTACTTACACAAAAAAGTAGTATCTTTTTACCTGTACACCCGTCTCGCATTGTCATTTAAAATGATGTTTTTCTGTTAGATTTCAATGCGCTGAATACGAATTTGAAAGTTTTATTCGTCGTAAATAAATAGTTTTTGAGATATATGACTTTTTGTGTTAGATTATTTCTTATCTCTTGACCTACTTTGGCGTACTGATTTGCTGGAGGTAGGTGTATTTTTGCATATTAATTACTTCCGTCTTTCGCGCATGCGTATTACTTTCTTAATAGTTACCCTTTGTGCATGCGCAACGTGTTACAATTACCCATGCGCATGCGCAAATAAAAGCGCACTTTCTTGGCGTCTTTTGTTTTTCTCCTTTCATTGTCTATCCTCATTTGGCTTATCAGCCGATGTGTTTTGAGGTATCCCCCCCTCATTTTTTATTTATTTATTTTTTTAACTTTCCATAAAATTCCGCCTTGATAAAGTTACGTAACCGCGACAACTTTCACTTATAATACGGTTCTTGCCAAGGTCAAGGTCGACCGGAAAGACAAGAAACAGCATTCTGGTGAGAGCGGGTATATTTTTTGCACATTCTTACCCTTGAATGAGTTAAAAACAAATTCTTTTCTGTCATAAACTGATACAATTTTCTCATTTACGGATTTTACATTATGATCTAGATCTAGCTCTAGGTATTTGTAATTTCGATTTTGCTTAATTTAGCCAAATCAATTTCAAAGAAAACAATGTCCTGTAGCACTCCTGGTAAAGTTTGTCAGCATATTCTCTTTGACTACTGTAACAAATATAGAATATAAAAGCTACGTAGTATCATTCTAAGAACTTTTCAAAATAAAACAATATGAAAAATGCAGGTTTCCTGCTCTTCTACAAAAACTAGATCTAGATCTAGATCTATCAAACGTACACAAATTGACAAAGTTATTCCTGTTCAACTTTGCATAAGTATCTCACAGCTCAAATAAATGCAGAAAACATATTGGCTCTAAAACTAATATAAATTTCAAAAAATTAGGAGAACGGTTAAGCTTTATTATCTACAATTCCTAAAAAGACATGACTTTTCTTTAAATCTGAACTTTTTTATAACTTTTCCGGAAAATATGGTTTGACATGAAAATAGTCATGTCAAGGGCTTTTTAGAAAGTGAAAGTAAATCAATTATCTGAAAATTACATAAAACAACTGACACCAAAAGCTAAATTATACGATTTGCTCATATGGAACATTTGCTTTGATGAGATTTATTTTCCCCAGGTTTGTTGAACATCTTCAACAGAATGACAACTTTCTGTCAAGTCAAAAATAGGACTGGCTAGGTGAGGTCCAACTGCACCACTAAAGAATCCAAAAATCGATCAAATCGATTACTTTCACTCAGTCAAATGCTACATTGAGTTAATTATGCCCTTATGTTCAAGTTAAAATGAACTTCATAAGCACTTAAATTGAATGAACAGATTCTTCATTTTTTACAAACTCTTGAATAAGTGTCCTTATATATGTCACCTCAAGTTTAAAAAAAAATGCAATAACACTAAAAGGTTTTTTGTAGATACCCCTATTTTCTTGATGTTTAAAAGATGACCAACCCTCCGTGCCCCCCCACCCCCGAAAAAAAAGAAAAGTTTTTAGATCACAGAAACAACTTTTTTTTTAAGTTTTAGGAATTTGAAATTGATGTATATGGAGTGCCAGATAACTCAGCTTTAGCACTGAAATGAAATCATGTAGATTCTGCATTCAAATGCTAGATTTGACAATTTTTTAGATGAGATTGGAGGAAGCCTTATTATCTTTGTGAGTATAATGTAAAGCCAGAAATAAGCGTTTAAGTTCCTCTACAATACCCAGCAACAGCAGCCCTAGAACTAAAGTCTAATCCTCTAAAAAGGATGCAGATTGGAAAAAAAAATCCAAACAACATTGTAACTATGTATGTGATCCCACACTCAAGCGCAACAGTATAGAGTGAAATTCAATCTTTATTTAAGACATTTCTTTTATTATTAGTAATCATTTGCATGTAATTTTAATCAATATTTGCTTTCAGGAAACATCAGCTAAATAGTAATACACGTATGAGTATTTGTATAAAATATGGAAAATACAATACTATGAAATCTTTTACTATTGTACAAATTGAACAATTAAAAAACTACTATAGTAAAAATTGCACACTTAATGTTATTAACATTTAAACTGAAAAAGGCGACTGTAAATCATAATTTGTTTTTTACATCGACATCTCTACTTTGATCATTACAATTTTTTTATACTATTCAGTTTAATCCTGATTGAGAGGTAATCCTGCTGATTAAATGATTCTTTCATTAGTTATAGTTTTTTTTTCCTTCTGGAAAATGCACACAAGCAAAGCTCTGATAATAAACAGCTATGATCTTTTTGATAAAAAAAATTATTAATAAAATGAAGGTGAATCCAAACCCTATGAATGTATCACCTAAGATTCTTTTCAGAGACTACCGCAACTCAGAATATTGTAACAATAATTCACTCAAATCTTAAATGAATTGTAAATTTAAAACATTTCCATAACACTCTTATTGTCTAGCGAAACCTATTTCAACCTGCAGACAGACAATTGTTAGTGATGTTACAGAAAAAGTACTTTGCAGGTTTTACTTTACAAATTTCAAAAGAATTTTATTTCAGTAATATTGAAGAGAATTATTTGAAACACTAATTTTTATAATCTTTTTCAGCAAGCTATTGTAAATTAGCAAAATATAAATCTTTCACCTCAAACAACACAAAAGTCACAGTCAATAGAAATTATGTCTTAGCACAGTCACACCATAGATTAGTTTGATGCAAATAGAAAGACACTCTAACACTATTGTAGTTGCACTGACAATATCTATTCCTTGAATCCATAACCTTTTTTTAGCTTAAAAAAGTAACAAAATGGAAAAAAAGAACCTGTTGAAAGGTATTAAACCAATGTTTTGTATAACAAACTCAAGCATTGTTTAGGTGTTGAGATCTAATCACTGACCCATACATGATCTTAAGATGTAATCTTTATTGTCTGAATATATTTTTTTCCACCTCACTACACCGAAAGTTCACTGGATGACCTTTTAAATCAGTATCAATGAAATTTCCTTGGAAATTGTGTAATACTAATAAAAACTGAGGAGGAAAAAAGTATGCAGTGCAATAATAAGGTTAAATAATTGAAACCCATGTCATCTATTTGTGCGTTCCTCTGATGCACATCTTCAATTAATTTGGAAAATGAAATCATTAAATGAAAGTCATTTATTTGTCAGCTGTCCAGCAGTCAACTTTTTGTGAACTGCATCTATGTCAGGTAAGAATTGCAAGCTAGAGAAACATAGCTTTTGTTTTGCAAAGGGGCTAGTGGTAGGCCCCAACAGGTGTCTACACTTCTAAACTGCATATCCCCTTCCATGAGACCTGAAAAAAAAAGAAAAATATGTGAACAAAACAGCAAAAATGAGAAAAAAATTAAATTACACCGGTAAGATGCAATTATTTCTTTCTTTTTTTTTTTTAAACAAGAATGAAGGTGATTTAATTAGGAAACCATGCAGTAATGAAACGGAATTGAAGATGTTTTATATGAGACTAAATCCACTTACAACAAAATGGCTTTGCAAAATGTCCGCTCAAATTCTTACAAACTAATATAGCGTTCTCAAGTAACAGAGGAGAAGAGTATGGATTAATAATGATGATTCTAGTGAGGTGCCATCCAAAAAAGATTTAAATTTTAATTCCTAAAGTCAGGTTTCACTTTACCTCTAAAGTGAAGAAAGCTATGTTGCATTTAATTCAACATTAATTGGAAATCTGCTGGAAATCTTAATGTCTTGATTCAATTTTTAAATGTTTATTTAACAAAGTGGACATGTACTGATGCAGTATGAATTATGTAATGTTTAGTTAGGGTTGTTTAATTTTTTTTATTTACTTTTTTTTTATTTGTTTGTATGCATACAATTTTACAAGTTAAAATGTTTAAAATGTCTCTGTACAGTTTCTAAAAGATTAGAATGAACATATATTACAATCATGTAATTAGTAACTGATTGCAATGCAAGCAGGAATATAAAATGTACCAGGTAATATTGCTGCATCTAATTAGATGACATCCTTTTGGAATGTGTATCATCTTACCTTCTTTTTCTGGTTGGGTATTTTGTTGGACTGTGGATTGGGACATTATGATTTTCAAGCACTGTCAGAAGGGACGTAGATCTATATTTCCTACATCTTAGGCTTCTGCTGTGCTCTAACATGGGTAAAGTGGTGTAACGGCTGGTGACCATGAACGATGCCTCCCTAGTTGGGCTGCCATCCTGAAAATATATTCAATTTTAAGATTTCGTTCAAATGAGGCCTACATAGGCTTAGATATTAATGATGGGGCTCGTGGTGCTTTTTGCGCAAGTTCTACATTGGGGCATGATGACTGTGTTTTATAATAAAATAACAACATTCTGTAGAGGGTGTGATAGGTGCAGGAGAGGGTGAGAGAGGAAACAAACTTGAAAGATTTACCTCAGATCCTAAAAATTTCTTCTCAATTACACATCTATAAATTTCATTTTTTTTTATTTTCTAAGATCTAGAACTCCATCCTTATAAATGTTAAACTAAAGCAGCAATACACGTTGTCTTATTGCCTCCCTTCGTATGGATTTGGGTCCTGATAATGCCAGGTGCATATTCAGACACAGGACTATTTTTAGATCGGGAAACCCCGTTTCCTATAATAATCTGAACCTATTCGGACATAAATGCGAGTTGTGTCCCTCGGACACAGGTCCTGATAATGCCAGGTGCAAATTCGGACATCAGACAATTTTTAGATAGAGAAAACCAGTTTAATCATTCTGTACCTGTTCGGACATTAGCGCGACTTATGTCCCTTTAAGTTGAATCAAATGTCAGTTATTTTGAGTGCTAAAAATTGTGCCAATTGTGTCCCTTTAACTGTGGGTGCCTATTCGGACTTGAAGATAAAATTTGCCTTGTGTCCCTGTACCACAGGTCATCCACTCGCTTTTAATCTTAAAATCGTTTTTATCTTAAAACATAAAAACATAAAGATTGTATGGAGGTGTAACCATTGGGTTGAGTTGATAAAGAACAGAATGTGTGCATTATTCTACATAATGCATTTCTCATTAAAAAAAAAACACAAGAAAAACGCTCATCAGCAATGTTGTTTGAATGATATTTTCTATACTGAC
The DNA here is from genome assembly GCA_033675545.1 of Elysia crispata. Taxonomy (NCBI): domain Eukaryota; kingdom Metazoa; phylum Mollusca; class Gastropoda; family Plakobranchidae; genus Elysia; species Elysia crispata. Next base: position 1,314,820 of record JAWDGP010005352.1, on the reverse strand, counting down.
TATAATGATTGAATGTTGAAAATTGTCAAGCATGTAATATGCTTCATTAATAATATAGTAATAACATGTTAAATAACACTCAGTGAAACAAACACACACAACGAACTAATTATAAAACGCCAGTAACATTAACAGAACAAATTGTCATAAAAAGAGGAAAGCAGAACTTTGCATTTAATTATCATCATCAGGTTTGCAGCAGTCAAGTACGGGTAAATAAAAAATAAAAATTGAATACAAAGCAATTAGAAGTGATTTGTCACAATACACGTACATAAAAGCTTGTAAGGTAAGAGAGATTCTATACATGAATGTAATACAAGGTTACAATCATGTTCATAATGCGCTGTTAGCAAGCATGAATATGCAAGAGCCGGGATAGTTCAACATCTGACCGTAAAGTCTCCAGTCACTTCAACTAGTATGTCAGCAAATAACATGTTAATGAACTTTTGTGCGACACACGAACACATGAACAAGAACTTAGCTTTTAGAAAGAGCTCATTATCAGCCACACACCAGTGAAATGAGGATAAGTAAATATTCTAATGCAGTTCACCAACTGACAATCCTGTTAGATGCTAATTCACATCAGCCTACTGATCATTTGGTTCGCCATTTTAATATAATTAGTTAAGTAAAACGTTTTTTTTTTTTATTTTCTCTATATAAATAGATTTAAACAAAAATGTAGGCTGCAAATAAAAGTAATTTGAATCTCAAAATCATAATATTTTTAGGGTCCAGTTGTGAAAATACATGTAGCTTATTTTAAGCTGATGTTATTAACAAACGGTAATGCTCATTGCATTAAAAAAGTATATCAGACAAACCCAATACCAATACCAGTCACCTGCATTCTCCGAAAATAAAATAAATCAGTGAATACCATTTTATTTACATTCATATGATCTTACATTTATAAGAAATTGTAAGAAAAAAAATCGAACAGAAATTCACTGACATTCCATGCTTGCACAAGTAACCTTGAATACTAGGAACCATAACTTGACCCTGGCTTTTCACCTAGTCAACTAACAGTTGAAAAGTTCGTCGCCGGGCGTTACTGATAACATTCCAGATGTTTGCTCGACACCCTTAAAATACACCAAAAGTTGACAACCCCCATAGCATGGCAACTGACCTAGTATCTAGTGAAATTAAATTTTCTTTTTTCTTTCATGGTCTACTCGCAACTAAAGTATTCTTGGCAAAACTAGGTGGGCACCTTCATTTTTGAGCGATATCCGGCACATGAAAAATGATACCACCTGAGACATTGCTAACACATGATCCTCTTTTGTGTCAAATCATCAAGCTCTTTACATTCCCCACATTTATAGATGCCTGCATGCCGCCTGCTCGCCACACCCTCAGAGAGTGTGGACCAAGCATTATCTTAAAAATATTGGATCACATCTAGGCTGAGAGTAGAGTCCAAGATGGTTTCATCAAAATCATTGAAGTCCCTGAGCTTAGCAGAACTGATTAAACCTGTCCCCAAAGCTACATGTGGTCTGCATACTGCTCTAAGCAGTGGGCTCTGCCTTTTCTCCAGAGATAAATTTTCAAATTTCTTGGGCCCTTCTTTTTTTTCTCTTGCGCGAAGTGAACAGCTGTTTATTTCGCGGCCTTCCACGTGGTTTAACGAGCCTTGTGAATGTGACCTCTTGCAGTGCTGAAGAGCGAAGAAGTGGTTCAGCAGCAGAGCTGTCTGAAAGCTCACAAATTGTGGCAACTGAGAGATGGAGATGCTCTGTAATAGAGGAGTTATGCTCTGTAGAACTACCTGTACCTGGATGAAAACCGGAGCCGGTTTGATTAGGCAAAGTTGTGGCAATTGAGAGATGGAGAGCCTCTGTAGTAGAAGAGTTATGCTCAATAGAACTACCTGTACCTGGATAAAAACTGGAACCGATGTGGTCAGGCAAATAGCTTAAAATCTTCAACTTTTTCGAAATGATAGCCCTAACGTCAATGTTATTGAATTAGCTAACGAGCATATTTTTAATCTAAAAATAGAAAAAGACGAGGCAACAAACGTTTTTATCTTTTGAGAACACTCTTTGTATCTATGTTTTTTTTATATATTATATAATGTTCATGTTTTGAATACCTCCTACATTCAATACAATCAGAGTTTACGTAAATGCTTATGGTATTCATTAAGTGATTTAAATTCATTGTACAGAGCTTACCATCCGTCATTTTTATAATAGTAATTGATATTACTTTTAACCACTCTACAAAATAAATATACTTGTGGATTAGATCTACAACAACCTGGGAAAAATGTCTTTCTCTTTACTTGCATGTTAGATCACAATAAATTGAAAGCTAGCATCAATCTGTCGCTTTCACAGATTTAACTTTGTTATCAGGTTGTACTTACTTCTAACTTCATTGTCAGATTTCTACTTAAAATGTTTTAAACTTATATCATTGTTTTCAAAGGACAAATCACAAATATCATTTTCGTCCCTTTTCACATAGTTTCCCTTTTTCCAACTGAATTCAATTTTTTCTTTATCTATAACCCGACGTAATAACACAAATTCATTACTGTAAATTCAAATCCTAACTTTCTATCTCCATAAACCTGCATAATAATAAAATATCATCACTGTAGAATCAAATTCTAGTGTTTATATCACTATAAACCAGCACAATAATACAAAATCATTACTTTAGAATCGATTTCTAGATTTTTTCCTGTATAAACAAGCATAATAAATCAACATCATCACTGTATAACCGAATTCAAGTGTTTCTATCGCCATGAATTAACATAACATCGAATACATGTGTTTCTTTTTCTATAAATCAGCATAGTAAAACAAAATCATCTCTGTAGAAATGAATTCTTGTGTTCTTAACTCCATATGCCAGCATGATTATACAATATCATCACTTTAGTATCGAATTGTCGTGTTTCTGTCTCTACAAAGCTGGGATAATTCTTTTAGATTAGTGTAGGGAAGGAAACCCTCTTTGATCTCTCTCTCTCTCTCCCTCTCTCTCTCTCTCTCTCTCTCTCTCTCTCTCTCTCTCTCTCTCTCTCTCAGGTAGTACAGCACTGATTGCAGTTTCATTTTTAATGTTACATTTAATGCCCTTTCTCCTTCTATTTAGAGTCATTTATGGGTGGACTTCATTGTTTTACCTTAATTTCGGGTCAGTTTTTTTTTCGGTTATTTTCCTTTAAATTTGTTTATTTAGCTCTCTGTTCCTTAGACCTCAGATTCTATATTCATTTTTAATAAAAACAACCAGTGCATCCTGCTTGATCTTATCATCCTTGAATCTGCGACCCTATCCTTTTAAATTCCCCGGCACACATTGAAATTTGGCTATTTATAGAGATACAAACACTATAATTCAATTCCACAGTGACGATATTAATTATAAGCTATTTATAGAGGTCGAAACACTAGAATTAGATTCCAAAGTGGCAGTTTCCTATTTTTAAAGATAGAAAAAAAAGAATTCTATTCCCCGTCAGCCATATTGAAACTATGCTATTATGGAGATAGAAAAATAAGAATCCGATTCCCCGGCGGCCATATTGAATTTATGCTATTTATAGAGATGGAAAATTAGAAGTCAATTACCCGGCGGCCAAATTTAAATTATATTAATTATAGATATGGAAAAAATAGAATTAACCTGCGGTCGATTGAAATTATGCTATTTATAGAGATGGAAGAAAAAGAATTTCCCGGCGGCTATATTGAAATGATGCTATTTATAGAGGTCGAAAATTTAGAACTCCCCGGCGGCCATATTGAAATTATGCTATTGATAGAGATGGAAGAAATAGAATTAATCATCGGCCATATTGAAATTATGCTCTATATACAGATGAAAGAAATAGAATTAACCGTCGGCCATATTGAAATTATGCTATTTATAGAAATCGCCAAATTAAAATTACGGCGGCCATTGTGGAATTATGCTATTTATAGAAGTCGAAAATTAAGAATTCCCTGGCGGCCATATTGAAATTATACTTTTTATAAAGATGTAATAATAAAATTAATCATCGGCCATATAGAAATTACGCTATTTATAGAGATGGAAAAAATAGAATGTACCGTCGGCCACATTGGAATTATACTATTTATAGAGATCGCCAAATTTGAATTAACGGCGGCCATATTGGAATTATTTTATTTATAGTGGTCGGAAATTTAGAATTCCCCGGCAGCCTTATTGAAATTTTGCTTTTACAGAGATGGAATAAATAGAATTTTCCGGCAGCAAGACTGAAATTATCTTGTTTTTAGAGATGAAAAAAAAATTAATTAATCGGCGGCCATATTGAAATTATGTTATTTATAGAGATGGTAAAATAGAATTAACCGGCGGCGATTTTGAAATTATGGTATTTATAGAGATCGCCAAATTTGAATTAACCGGTGGCCATATTGGAACCATGCTTTTTATAGATATTGAAAACTTAAAATTTCCCGGCGGCCATATTGAAATTATGCTATTTATAGAGAACGAAAAATTATAATTAAGCGGCGGCCATATTGGAATAATGCTATTTATAGAGATCGAAAACTTAGAATTCCCCGGCGGCCGTGTTGAAATTATGCTATTTATAGAGATATACAAATTAGAAATTGATTCCACGGCGGCCATATTGATTAATGCTATTCAATAAGCTCGCAAAATTAGATTCCTCGGCGGCCATAATGAAATAATTCCTTTTTTTAGAGACAGAAACTTTAGAATTAGATATTTAGAACTAGAATTGTATTCCCAGGCGGGCATATTATTATCCTATTTATAGAGATAGAAAAATCTAAATTGGACTCCCCGGCGGCCAAATTGAAATTGTTCTATTTATAGAGATAGACAAATAAGAATTTGATTCTCCTGCGGCCATATTTAAATAGTATTATTTTTAGAGAACCTCTTGCATGTTATTCTTGTGCTTCTTCTAATATGCAAATTTATAACTCGTCATTGCACCAGGAAAAACTTGCTTCATTAAAACCAGTTTCAGCATTAGAAAAAAAAATCCTAAACACATAAAACAATTTCCTAATTAATACAAATGTACATAAATCCACACTGTTAGAAAAACAGGTCCTCTCCATGTTAGATTGAGAACGAGGTTGTTTTGGCTGTGTAGGAGTTGCGCTAGATAGCTATAAACAAACGTCATCGTAACAGTGTGCTGATTGACCAGCCGATCGGGTGAGCAATATTTAACTGAAAAGGCTTGCATTTTAGGCGTCTCGACTAAAACCAACAATGTATATACCTGAAACTTGATTCAGAAATGGTTTTAAGTTTTGTAACATTTAAAACTAGGGGCTTATATTATGAAATATTTAAAACAAAAATAACTTAAATTTATATTATTTAGGTAACAAAAGGTCATGATCGCCTCCTCTATAAAGCAGGGCACCTAATTGATTGACTGTAACGGTTATGGTTCCTATTACTGTTCTTCTTCTTCTTCCTCTTCTTCTTCTTCTTCTTCTTTTCCTCCTCCATCAACTGCTGCTATTACTACCACCACAATCCTGACCACCACAGCCATGATGTGTTTTTTCTTAACAGTGTGAACTTATATACTTTTGTATTAATTTGAAAATGACTATGATTTGAGAATTTTTTTTTGGTTTTGATGAAGCGAGTTTTTCTTGGTGTAATGAGTAATAAATTTGTAGTAGGTAGAAACTCATTGGGGAGCTAGATAACAGGGAGTCTTCAGAGAAGAAACCCCCCTTGTTTCGGCCCTGAACCTCTTACACTCTAAGGGGGCCGGGCCACACCCAGGTCATGAGTCCCAGGTGTCTCCCTGTTATCTTTTTTTTCTTTTGCACAGCGCCAGGATTCGAACCCATACCCTCATCTCTTGATGGATTGCTGATCCCGGCGCTATACCACTTCGCCAACTGGTCCTGCGATGGTTAGAGCATTTTTAATCCTTATGAAGGAACCTCTCGTTTCTCCTGCTCCAGATCCAACGTGAACTGTTTTCGGCTATTTCCGCCAGTAACTTTAGAGCTTTTGTTCTTTTGTTGCCACATATTGAAAGTTTAGTTAGAAGGTCGTAGACTGATGACCCTACGAATCCTCTGGCACCAACCTCAACGAGCATCACCACAGCTTTGTAGCCGGCATTTTCTAGCTCTTTGGTCAGGTTCATATATTTCTCTCTTTTGTAGATGTGGACCTCTTCCATTCTGTTTTCGTATGGTACTGTTAGCTCCACCATGATCAATTGTTGTGTGGAAGCTGAATGGATCACGATATCAGGCCTTAATCTCGTTTCTTTGATTATACTGGGGTGACTGTCCCATTCTGGAAGATCTGCTGAAACATCCCAGTCATCATTTGTATATTAGAAGAAGCACAAGAATATCACGCAAGAATGAACAAAATCTCATCCTAGCGAAAATAATTAGGTTCATGCATCTCATCCTAGCAAAAATAATTAGGTTCATGCATAACCACTTGGCCTAGTTTTGGATAAAAAAAAAAGATAGAAACGTTTGTTGCCTCGTCTTTTTCTATTTTTGGATTGAAAATAAGTCAAACGTTGATGCATTAACACTTGGCCTTGTTTTGGATTAAAAAAAAGATATATATATATATATATATATATATATATATATATATATATATGTAATGTATATATTTATTATATATATGAAACGAAAACAATAGTTAAAACTTCGAAAAGCAAAATGTCCAGTACTGCTAATATTAGAATGTTTTGTCACTTTAGAGACTGAAGCTTCATGTTAACAACAACAATTTCATGAAGTAAGTTTGTAGTCCTATATAATTGATTTTAAATCTAACAGAAAGCTGAACTTATTTCCAGGGGGAAAAAGACAGATGAAACAGGCTTTGCTAGTAATTAGTTACTTCTTATTTTGTTAGGAGCCCGGATGCTCGTTAGCTAATTTAATGAAATTGACGTTTGGGCTATCATTTCGAAAAAGTTGAAGATTTTAAGCCATTTCACTCAAAGGTTATCTTCAAGAAAGATAATAGTCAGCCGCTTTGTCAATCAATAAAAAATCAAAGAGGCACTTTGTGATAGTTTAAACAATTGAGATAAAACAACTTATGGTAAGCCTGAATCATTCCTCTTTAGACGACTTTTTTTGGCTCTTTTCCACAACTCAAACTAGCAGAATTGAGCTGTGCCAGACGTTTAGCTCTCACATGTTTATATTGTCTTTGTGTTGTTAAGTACATTATACAGTTTGTAAGATTTCCAGGTTCAGAGAAAAAAAAGCACACCATTTAACTTAACCTCACACAATGTGATACAATGTGCAAGTATCAGGACCCATGCTAAAAGATGGAATGATTTATTGTTCTCATGTCGTCTCAAGTAAATCAAAAAGCAGATTCAAATGTCATCAGAATTACTGATGTGCCTAGTAGACTTTATTAATTCACTCAAACCAAGTGGATCTTGCTCGGTGCTCACCCCAGGCCAACTGGCATACAGCAAACATGAAACCTCAGCATAGGACACATACACGCACACAAATAGAATAAGTGATTTGCTGTGTAGAATAATAATTAGGCTCAAGAATTGGTCATAACTAAAGTATTAAAGTAAGAATAAACAACAAGAGCAGGTTTGAACAAAAGACACGAGTAACAAAGGTCAAAGGTTATCAAGCATTTAAGTAAGAATTGAAAAGCTTGGAAGCTTGGTTCAAAATATCTTATTTCAATCAATCCCATAATGTTAACTGGGACTAAAGAAAGCTAGCCTGAATTATCGAGAGATGAATAATGAGAATTCAACTGACTACTATATATATATATATATATATATATATATATATATATTGTCATTGTATGCTTATGCTCCCTCTCTCTCTCTCTCTCTCTCTCTCTCTCTCTCTCTCTCTCTCTCTCTCTCTCTCTCTCTCTCTCTCTCTCTCTCTCTCTCTCGTTCTAACCCTCTTTGAAACTTGAAGTAAAAATAAAGCCAGAAATAACATCGCTATATGGCGAATTTCATAAAGATGCATGTAAGTAAATAAAGATAGCACTGTACAAAGTTATTAAACTAAAAATATAGGAAGAGAAGTTCACAAATATATTCTTTCATATAATGTTATTTTTCTAACTGTTAGTCAATTCCACAAGTGCCTCGAATTAACCTGGATTAGAATTATTGTTGCTACCCCGAGGTCCTCCTTTCCAAAATCGTCTAGTTGCACCCTTGGGTCCACATATCCCTCATATAAAAGCGTCAAGAGTTGGGAGAAAAAGAAGAAAAAAAGGTTTGAATCTGGTGAACCAGCTCTAATAAGAGTTTAGAACTAACTTATTGATATGGAGTGAAAAACAGAAATGAAGATTTAATATGGGAAAAAATGATAAGGATATAGGACAAAGGAAAAGGAGAAAATTCTCATAGTCTTAGCCCAGGATAAGACAAAACGACAGAAATGGGAGAGAAAAGAAAGAGTGAGAAAGGAAGCGAGGTTTAGACGGTTACATCATACAGTATTAAGCTGAATACCAATATTAAATTAGCTTTACTAAAGAGCAAAAACAATGGCTACAGCAAGCGGTGTAAAAATTAAATGCATGTTTATAAAAAGTGTAAACCTTAGAATGCTTTACGATTAAATCAAATTTATAATATTTGCTTAATTTAGAGGTAAAAAAGCATGACTTATATAGGGTGGCAGATCAGAGCCAACTCTGATAAAGAGAAATGACGGTATCCTTCTCTCCGCCAGTCTGTGAGAGGTCCTTGGGCAAGACCAATTAAAAAAAAAAACATGAACTGATTACAGACAGCAACAATGTGAGTTGATGGTTAAATCAGCTCAAAAAACAAAATAAAGTGCGGTGTCTGACAAGGATGTGTGCTTGCTCCAGACCTTTTCTCTCTCTACAGTGAAATTATTTGAGAAGCAAAGAAGGATACCCAGGAATTAAAATAGGAGGGCATAAAGTAAGCAACATGAGATACGCTGATGACGCTGTATTAATTGCAGAAAATAAAGAAGACTTGCCACAATTTTAGACATCACTAAAGAAGAAAGCAGAAGGAAAGGATACGGATTAAAGAGCAAAAATACAGAAGTAATAGTCGTCAATCGAAACAATGAGCGTGCATGGATCAATTCTTTAGTAGCCAAAATTAATTTAAGTTCAGGGATCAATGCAAATACTTGGGCACTTTAATATTAAGAGATGGACACAATTGTGAAATCGCATCAAGAACGGCGCAAGTTAAAAATGGGTTTCATTGACTGAAATCAGAACTCACAAATGAATACATCTCATCTAAATGAGAAAAAGAGCACTGGAGTGTTTTATTGAACTCATCCTGATGTATGGATGTTAGGCTTGGACAAGTAAAAAAAAACTACAAAATTAACTGGAGGCAACAGAAATGTGGTTCCTAAGGAGAATGCTATGAATCGTATTAATGGACTTCAAAGAAATCAAACTAAACTGTGCTACAGGAGCTGGCATAGCATTGCTCATAAATACTATATGTAAACTACAGGCAATCTTTTTTGGCCATGCGATGAGAAAAAGGAAACTGAGACATCTTATGACAATTGAATTGATTTCAAAAGAAAAGGCAGCACGGGAAAGAAGCGAGAAAAGATATAGCATGGACTGAAAAAAGTGGCTAAATGTAAAATGAGTGACAGATGCATTAACACCATCGAGGTGCGCAGAAGGTCATGATGGCCTAATCTAAAGAGCAGGGCACCGAATTCATTGATATATAGAGAATTTTCCATGAATCATCTATGGATTGCAGTGTTGTTACAAAAAAACTAACAAAAAAGGTATATCTAATAAACGTAATAAACATATATTGTCTTCCTTGTTTGAAAGTAGATGGAAACCGCATATGTTGGGCGCTGCTCTACATAAAATTATGTATAGGCAGGCACTGCCATAAATACAGCACAGATTGCAAATATAACATCTCACTCTGGTTCTATAACATTTTCAAAGCTGGAAAGTACAAAGGACTCAAACCACACATAGTGAAAAAAAAAAAACATAAAAAAAGGAATCTATTCACATACAACACTTTGCAGACATGAAATTTGCTTGAAAAGAAAGATATGAATATTACAAGGTAAACATATAAGTCTCACTTGTACATGAGGTGTAAGCTGACTACCTTTGATTGAAAGAAAGAACAAATGATTTTTCCCCCTCTCCTAATTTTTGGAGAACATGTAAAAAAAAATGATTTTTTGTGAAAGATGAAGTTTGTTTTGAGCAGAAAGGATAAGAAAAGAGATGAAAGCTTGAAAAACCCGTCTGTCCTACTGGAGAAAATTAAGAAAAACACACACAAAAAAAGATAATAATGCAATGATGTCACAAGGCTGTTTGAATTGAACTAAGAGAAGATCTCAGCAGTTTAAGCCTAGATCTCTGCTAAGTCATGAACGGGCGTTGATTTCTTAAGTCTACCAGCCTTATTCCCATTGCAATTGTGATAAAACAATAATTAAACCTAGATTTCAATGATCTTGTTACAAGCAAAAAAAAAAAAAAATAGAATGAAGAGTATTAGATCAAACTAGAGAAAGCCATCAATTATTGGCCATGTCTGATTTGGCTAAGCTAATCACTACAAGATTGTGAGACTTCAGCCATTTACTTTGAAAATACAAAAATCGTTCTAACAACAAATTAAAATGTTATAGTTGGTTCAGGAATAAATAATTGCTCTAAATTGTAAATATCTTTTGAACTATAGAAGGACCTCAATAGCTTATAGTAATGTTTGACAATAAACTTCCAAAAGCATTTTTAACATATATAACAGCTGATTTTGCTTCTTTGTTAAATTTAAGTACCTTTCTTTAGATCAGCAACTGCTCTCCCTAAAGACTATGACAGAGCCCTGGTATAATGCTGTGCTTTGAAAAGGACAAGTCAAGCAACATGTCTAAACCAATTCATTTTTACCTTTATAACTGATCTTATTGCTTTGGTATCAAAAATAATGATCACATGAATTTAAACTAGTTTAAAAATTCTTGAGAAAAGAAAATCAACTTACACATCAAGGGCAAAATCCCTTAACTAAGCTGATGCGTCAAATTGATTCTAATCGCGTCACTCTTCAAAACTCAGTAGATGGTAAGGATTCCCTATCAAAAGCACATTGTCTCAAGTTGCTTAGTCTGTGGCTGGTGATCTTCTCAAAATGAAGAAGAGGTTGAAGATCTCCGTCAGATTATTACTGAAGATGTTGAGAAGAGCATATGTAAATAGACAGGAACAAGTTACACAGAGAAGGGATAGGGCAAGAAAAAGGGAGGGAGGGGGGAGGGAGAGAGAGAGAGAGAGAGAGAGAGAGAGAGAGAGAGAGAGAGAGAGAGAGAGAGAGAGAGAGAGAGAGGGGGGGGGGGAGAATTTATATACATTTGTATCAATTTTAAAATGGTTTTATGGATTGAGGATTTTTTTCTAACACTGAAACTGGTTTGAATAAAGCAAGTTTTTCTTGGTGTAATGACGAGTTATAAATTTGTGTATTAGTAGAAGCACAAGAATGTCCTACAAGAATGAACACAACCTCGGCCTAGCGAAAATAATTAGGTCAAACGTTCATGCATAACCACTTGGCCTAGTTAGGCTGAATTTTCCCTTCACTATTCATTAAAAGTAATCTGTGCACTAATTTTTTTCTTTCTCCCTATCTCAATTTGCTCAATATCGGTTATGTCTTAAAATTCTCAGTTGGCTCTACCTGGCCGTGTAAAAAGAAAAATAACGATCTAATATTTAGATTGAGATTTATAACTATTTCCTTTGGAATGAAATTCACCTACTACAATTATAGCCTCATGTCATGCCCTGTTTCAGTTAAAAGATCAAAATTTCTTCTAAATCCAGCTCTACCTATAGGCTTTCCCATCGATTTCAATAATTGGTGAGATTTAGATATGGACTTCTGACAAAAAAAAAAGAAACGCCTAGCCAGCTGTATTCACTATTATCATATGAAGAAATAAGAATGATCTTTTGTTGGAAATAACGGTGAGCTCTGAGTGTAAAGATTAGAGAAGAATTTTTTTTTGACAAATGAACGATAAAGTAAACACCAATATCGTGGATAGTTTCAACTACAATACAAATCTCAATATTGGAATTGAAATGTTTAAAAATTTATAATAATAATAATAATAATAATAATAATAATAATAATAATAATAATAATAATAATAATAATAATAATAATAATAATAATAATAATAATAATAATAATAATAATAATAATAATAATAATAATAATAATAATAATAATAATAATAATAATAATAAATACATTATAACTATGTAATATATCGTCCAGTTTTATACTTTCGCACAGGTTGGTACTCAATGACGAAAAAATATCGTACTCAGCGTAGAATTATATTTTCACCATTTCCTTTGCGCGTCCAACCTTCAACAAAAGTTTCTGTCTGTCCAAGGACAGAACTTGTGGAGGATCACATGAATGTTTAATGTATACAGAATTCCCTAAATTTACGGAAAATTCTCTTTCCTGTACAGTGGAACCCATATTTAACACCTCGAATAGCGAAAACCATTGCTATAACGACAGAGCTAAAAAAACCGGTTTTTTTTCTATATTCAATTCATTTCTGAAAAATTGACACAGCTTCCCAACCGGTAAAAACAGGAAAGAAAGCACCAAAACTTTTAAAAGAAAAAAATCCTTAGCATTTTGTCCTGCCTGCATTGTTGCGGTACAAGCGAACAAGCAATGCAGGCTTTCCTGTCTTTTCTCCACACAGTCACCATGTATATGAAAATATGTATTTATTTCCATAAGAAGCAGAATAGAAAAAAGCAAAGGAAAGTGTAATTGCTTCTTAGGTGAGGTCATGCCCTTGGTGGTTCAAATCCTACACTATGATGCCCAGGAAGGGCGGAGACTGGTCTTCCGGCCATTGGATTTTTAACCGAATCTTGGTTTGACAAGCTAGTTTGAGCGATCTGTCAAAGTGATGAAGAGTATGTAGTTATATATCTATAGATAGAGTTGAATGCTACAAAGTTCATTTAGTGTATAGCGTCAAGCCACATGGTAGGCAGTGGCCAAAATCTAAAGAAAAATAACTATGGCTTATAAAATCTGAAACCTCAAAATAAATGATTGATTGGCAAAAATAAAGATCTAGGGTGAATTATAATCATTTGTCCTATGAACTGCAAAATGTTTCAGATCAGTACTCTGACAATGCCTTTCAATAAGGCTTTTGGTGCCCTCATGCCAAATTTTCCATTCTGTTATAGATCTAGAATCTAGATCTGCTCCAAGAGGCAGGGAAGGATTTAAAAACCTATACTGAGTATAACTCACCCCTTATCTTTAACCGACACTAAAATCTAAAATCAGATCGTCTAGATCTGGATATAAGACCTATCTATATTTTACTCTAGATCTCATTAGCACAATTGATGGGACTTAACTTTGGCATGGGCGCTGACCCATCAAGGAGCTGGTGTGTTTGGACGGGGAGTGCTTGCACACAAAGAGAATGCTTTCATATTTAAGGGGTTTCACTATTAGTTCTTTCACTGACTCACTCGATCTTTTTACAATTAGACTGTGAGTTGCCACTGAAAATGGTTTAAGGGCTGCCTCAAACTCTTCATACATTTTGAACACACGTTCTTTCTCCATTTTGAACATTGGTGGAAAGGAAGTGAAATCTGGGTCAAACACGAATTTTGTGACGTCACATGGAGTTCCGTGTCCGTTTAGACTAGGGCGAGTATGGGGACACATGTCCCTATAGACACATTGTTTGTACATTTTGAACCACGTGATGGACAAAAATAGCACAGCCGCCATGATTTCTTTAAACCACGTGATAGCTATAAATAGATTTTGCGGGTGCCTATTAGTCATTTTCTTGTGAGAGACGATCCTAATATTTGTGAGAACAATAAGAAAACCTAAAATATATGTTAATATTTTCCAAGTTACAAAGAATACGACAATGCAGAACTTGATGGATGCCTTTTCTTGAGATGAATTACCTAGATCTACATTTTCCAAGTAACTTACACAAAAATGACGAGTTTCAAATAACATAGTAAAAACAGTGCTCAACAAATAAGAAGCGTGGTATATTTAGATATATATGTATATACATATAAGTCTCATGAATGAAATAAAGACGAAATATAATAATTAATTAGCAAGCAGTTAAACAGATAGAAATTGAATCTATTTTTTTTTTAATACATCCTGATTATTTGTTTCCAAGAATACAAAAGAAAAGAAAAGAAAATCCGGCGCAAGGGGAAAGTTTAATTGATTAAAGTACCGGACCATGAAGCTATATATGTGTGCACAAACACTGGTGTGTAGGTTATCAAAACAATGGTGGTGACTGCGAGGTAGTGGAAATGTTATCGCTGACTGACTTTGAGCCCCGACCGCAATGAGGACACGAAAACTGTCTTGAATATCGGGTTGTAGTGTTGATGTAACGAAAAGCATATCAGTCGGAAACTGATAGACCCTAAAGTGCTGTCACAATCTGTAGCACAGAGAGGAAGAGAGAGAGAGAGAGAGAGAGAGAGAGAGAGAGAGAGAGAGAGAGAGAGAGAGAGAGAAAGCTTATCCTCTTCGTGAGAGACAGCGAGTGAAAGAGAGAGACACACACACATATACACAGAGACGCAGACAGAGAGACAGAGACAAGGAAACAGAAACATAAAGAGAAAGAGCGATAAGTCGACTACAAGAACGCAAAAAAAAAGTGTAACTAGAGAAAAGGCAAGAGAGAAAGAAACATAAATAGCAACTCATAGTTATAGGTGAATATAGGTAGATAGTTGAATAGATAGATGGAAAGATATATATATATATATATATATATATATATATATATATATTTATATATCAGATAGATATAATTATCGATAGAGAGAGGGATAGATTGATAGAGGAAAAATAAAGTGAAAGAGAAATATATATATATATATATATATATATATATATATATATATAGAGAGAGAGAGAGAGAGAGAGAGAGAGAGAGAGAGGGGAGGGTGGGGGGGGGTGGGGGGAGGGAGAGAGACAGGATCACACATACGAAACAGTAACAAATAATCATGCTTCCGGTAAACTTCTCGATAACATGTTTTGTTTTGATTCGTGACGCAAATACTATGATTCCTTGTGGAGAACTCAGTAATATTCATAGCCAGCATTGCATCAGTTTCTTAGATGATCCAGACAAGGCGTACACAGTCGTGGGTTAATGAATTGGTTTTTGTGTTTTATCGTAAACAGGAGTTACGCGTGAGAGCGTAAACAATAAATTATCAATCTGAAAAAGGAAAATGGCGAGATATTTTAATATCATGACTTTGACGGATGCTTTCCTTCTGCAGATTAAACGATAGATTACTCATGGGCTTAAAGTTAAGAAAATAATTGAAGAGTATAAAAAGTTTGTAGGCTTTGTAATTTCAGTTCACATAGTGCTAGGACTGGATATTTCATAAACCTGTTTAGAAAATTTTTGAGGAAAATTGTGTGAAAACGTACAGATGTGAGGACATTAGAGTCATGAACTAGAGATTCTGTAGAATGTCGAGCAAGAGTAAACAGATTTTTTATTTCGCTAGTTTAAAACATGATTGTTTTGGTTAAAATGAAAAGGAAAAATAGAATTAGAGAGGATGATTTAAGTAATTCAGTATTAACACTTTCTGAGACAATCAATATTTCAATAAAAGGACATGCTCTATTACCAGATCTGTCTAGGAATTAAATCGTTAAATGCTCTGATATGCAATCTATATCTGCAGGAGCCAAAGTGAGTTTAATAAAATCCAGTTTAAAAGATGCACGAAAAGACTGCCTCATCAATTATAACTAATAAACTTTGCCGTGTTATGACATTGGGATGTGCATTAATTCCATGATGATAGTGCGGCGTTTTAAAAGGTGACTAGACGTAACTAGAGATACTACCCTTACAAGCGATATCGTAAGAAAAAAAATGTACTATGTAGAATACAAGCATAAGCACCATTATCATCATCAAAAAAAAAGAACAAAAAGAAAAAAACCGACAACCAGAACAATAGCAATAATTATTTCAGAGGGGAAAAAGGTGGAAATCCATATTATAAGATTTTATTTCGTGAAAGAATTTTCAGACCTTTCGTTTGGAGCACGGTTTCATGATGCTGTGCAGACACACTGACCTTCTTCCTAATAAAAAAAAAGCTGCGGAAACCTACATCGCACAAAGTAATTAGCACTTCAAATCTCATCACTTGTATCGCTCTTCTTATCAATATTATCAGCTTGGTAGGAAGATTATATCTAGATAAACTTTTTTCACCCTCAGGCAAAGGCTATTGGTTTTTTCTTTGCTCGTACGTGCACCCAGGATGTGATAATATCCCAAGCTGTGGCATTTTTGTTATGTTTAGCCGTATACGAGTACATTAATCTCATAAAATTATCGTATTTCACATTTTGTCTTTTAGGTCGATGGGGTCCGAAGTATGATGAAAAACTGTTATTGCCGTCGTTCCTTATATTGTTTCTTAGCTCGGCGGTAGAAAATTAGGCAATAACGATACCCATTAAGAATCATCTATATTGTATACACATTGTATATTGACTCTGACATGTTTTGCATAGCTGACGATTAAGGTGCAGTATAATTGAAACTAATATATATATATATATAATATATATATATATATATATATTTATATGTATTATGTATATGTTTATGTATGTATATATATATATATATATATATATATATATATTTAAAATAAGGTATAGCTTTATGAATGATCATTTTGATTAAATAATTGGGAAAGTACAGGAATATTTTGTTTCCAATGTTTTACTTGCCACCGGTACGCGCGATTTAGGCTAAATATGCCCTTTTGGATACTGTCCAATAACCCTGCGAGGCGAAATTTGAGGTAACTTTTCATCAACGATGAAAGAAAGAGTTACCATCACAGTAGCACTTTCGCTTTTTCATTTCTCAATCAGCTTAAATAAATGAACTCCAAATGTAAAAAGTAAATGTCTTTTTACTGTAAAGTATTATGCCAAATTGTTCTACAATTTTTGTTCAGGCTCGCTTTGATTGTTTAAACATTTTTTAATGCTCCGATAGACTAAATGTAAACGGTGATCACCATCATGCCTTTTATTTATTTAATTTTTGTGGTACCCTTTTCTTTCCTGAAATTAATACTACGAACAAATATTTAGAATTTTCGCAGAAATAAACTGCTTGGAATTCGATATTTAGAT
>JAWDGP010005352.1:1270000-1292500 GCA_033675545.1 Elysia crispata | reverse complement strand
GGCTCATTTATTTTCAGTCTGGAAAAAGTGAGGGTCGGATTTTATTCTTACAGCAGTAGCTCGATTGATGATTTACACCGATTTTTGGACAGGCAGGATCTAGTGGAGAAAATAGATTCCCTGCCATATATTGGAGGGTAAGCAGAAACATAATTGAAAAAATTTTGAAATATTTTTTTAGAGAACGAAAGTGTAATACTTTAATCAGTAATTATGCCATCATTGAATTATCCCAGTCTGATCATTGCTTTTAGAACTATACATTGGGAGAAAAGGAAAATAAAGTGACCTAACTTTTTTACACACATTTTATTGTCCAAAACTTCGGCAAACCAGCCCTTAGACTAATTATTGTAAAGCTTTCTACATATTCAAGGACACCAATCATTTAGGAAGATCATTTCATTTTACCTAAGAGGATCATGGCTAAAAACAGCGGGCACTTAGAAACTTATATTTCTCAAAACAGAGATCCAACTCTTCATAAAGGCCTGCAAATCGCAGATGCTAGTTTCAAATACTTGTGGGGTGGCAGAGAAGACGCACCGAACTTTTTGATTCTTATCTCAGGCGGTAGATCCAGTCATCCTCGAAAAACACAAGTAAGAATCACTGCGTTAGAGGTTTCTCTACTACTCACTCTATTACTTTGTGTCTCGGGCGGAAAATCCAGGTATCCTTATCTAACAAAGGTAAGAATCATTGTGTTGAAGATATCTGTACTACCCATCCCTCACTCTATTACTTTGTGTCTCTCTCCCTCCTCCCAAATCTCTTTTTCTGCCGTTGTCTCTTTCCTGGATGTACTGATCTCTATCTTTCATTGTTCAAACAAACTAGCTTGAATCTCTGATACCAACACAAATTAGCTTTCTTTAAACCCCTTATCAACGAAGCCATGCCCTATGCCATCACCATACCTAGCTATTGCACTGAACCTTGAATCATTATGTGCATTGCCCATCCCCCAAACAATCACTTAACGCGTTTATGCTGAGTTCTCCCAGTTTTATGTATAACCTATCAACGACGTTATTTAGTAAGTTTTGAACCAAGGCGCATTTAAAGCAATACTTTCACACCTTAAAAATATTTTTTTTCTTTTTCTTTTTTTGTTTTGTTTAACCCGTCCTTATAATGTTCTGCCAGTTACTTTTTAGCCTTTGATTATACTCTCTACAGACACAGATCTACCATTTTGGTACCTTTCTAATTACCAAGTTGTCATTCACGTATGGTGTTTTTGCTTTATTCTAACTCTAAACTGTCTCTAACCAACTGTTTATCCATTTTTTTACATATCAGGAGATGTTAGCTCGCCTCTCCAAGAAACGTGTCACGATCTACGCCATCGGAGTTGGAGCCTCGGCTCACACGAAAGAACTAAAGACCATTGCCTCATCGCCAAGTCATAAATTTTACGTTGAAAAAGCGAAGGATTTGAGCTCCATCAAGAGCAAGCTATTGATGCATATGTACGAAAGTACGTCTAGCTCCCAAATCATTTTCTGTCTGAGACCAGTATAGAGACATTGACTTTTAAGGATTTTAGTAGGCGAAGTGACCAGGAAAAAAAAAGATTTTGTACCTCAAGAGCTGTCTTTGAGTTCCAAAATTAATTTGTTGATATTCTCAGAATATACGTTTTTGCTTGCTCATTTACATACAATTTAATATGTGAGTAGGTTTCAGAGAATAAAATAATTCAAATGAAAATAGTCTCAGCAGTTTTAGATGAATCAACGTCATATATATATATATATATATATATATATATATATATATATATATATATATATATCTCAGGCACCTTACTGGGACTTCTGTTAATCTTAGATTTTTTTTTTAACTTTGCATTTACCTGGCGTTATATAGCTTTCAAACTTGAAGAATTTTAAGGAATTCGTACACAGTTTTGTAAAAGAGTTGTTTTGTTTAATTACTGTCGCTGTTAACTTTTCACAATACACCGCACTGTAATCAGATGTTAAGTAACTGACTTGTGTTGACTTACAATCTAGATGAAACAATAGCGTAACTGTATATGTAACCGTATTCCGTAAAGTTGGTAATAATCTGTGGCATGATAATAAAAAGTTAGTTGGAAAAGAGGTGAGGTGTTAACAACGGTTGAGATGATATTAAGACCATTGTAAGTTGATAATATCGTGTGAGTTGATATAACAAGAGAGGCTGTAACAACAGGTGCGTTGGTAATAAGAAGAATATTGGGAATTCCATGTGAGATAATAACAACAGCTGAGTTGGTTTCTACTCTTAGGGGACGTAAAGAAAACTTTTGTTTTTAATTAACATTCTGTTTTATCAGAGGAAAATGAAATGACTGCAAAATACTAAAGGAAAACCATTTTTAAAGTCTTTGGAATGGGTTTTTTTTTTTTTTTTGGTTCCAAATGACAAAAAGAAAATAGTTCGGGATCAATAATTAGAAATCGCCTTTATGTACTTTAAATTTCAATTTCAAAACAGAATTATTCTTCACTCGTGCAAAGAACTTATATGTTAGGATTTATCATGGGGACTTGATGCTATTACAATATTAACATACAATATGTTTTCGCTTTCAATGGACGAGAGGGAAACAAAACTTCTCCATAATTTTATAAATCTTTTCTCTTTCCCTCCCTCCAACTCTCCTCAGCTCAAAGAATGCAAATCTAAGACATCAATTCTATTTTAAAGCTATAAACGGTAAAAAAAAAGGAAAAAAAAATTGTTTCACGCGTCTCGTCAAGTTTTTTTTTAATTGGATTTAGAGAGAGTGCTCCTCTCTCCCCTTATTCCACCTTTTCCTGTGATGAAAGAAAAAAATTATAACATTTATTCTTTTTTAAATTGTATTCACAGAAAAATAACATTAAAAAGCGTATTCTTTTTTTGTTGCCCTTACCTTTGCTTTTTTAACTCTCTTAGATACTCATAAAAACACGACTTACACGCCTCGTTTTTGGATTAAAGTAAAGAATTCAATCGAATCATTTGCATGCATGGGGTGATTTAAAAAAACAAAAACGGTAATGTGTTCTACAGATTTCAAACTCAACCTTTCCCTAAATTTCCCCAGCTTATAATGCATCTGTGCAATCAGATGTCTTCTTTCTTTTGGACGCGTCCTACATGGTTTCAAGGTTTGATTTTATAGAGATCAAGAACTTTGCGAAGTCATTCGTCGACTCATTTATTTATACTCCGTACAACCTGAGGGGCGGAGTTTTTGCCTACAGTGAGAGGACTCATACGGTTGTAAATTTGAAACACTATGGGTATCATTTAGATCTAAATTTCATATTCAAAACCTTTCGATATATTGGAGGGTAAGTAGAAACGTAATTGAATAAAATAAGAAAAAACTTTGAAATATGTTTTTCAGAGAACGAAAGTGTCATACTATAATTAGTTACTCTACGCTCATTAAATTCTTTTCAATCTGATCATTGCCTTTACAACTATTCATCGAGAGGAAGTGGAACAAAAGTGACCTGGACTGTTTTTATACATATTTTATTGTCCAAAACTTCAATAAACCAACCCCTAGACTAATTATTATAAAACTTTCTAAATGTTCAATGACATCAATCATTTAGGATGATCATTTCATTCTGTCTAAGAGGAACATGGCTAAAAACAGCAGGTACTTCAAAACTTATATTTCTCGAAACAGACTTCCAACTCTTCATACTGGCCTGGATGTCGCAAAGTGGACTTTCAGCCGCCAGGAGGGTGACAGAAAAACCGCAGCGAACTTTGTGATTATTATCTCAAGCGGTAATTTTGCAAATCTGCGTAGATCAAAGGTAATTATCACTGCTTTAGAGGTTTCTCTACCACCCAATTCCTCCCTCTAAAACTTTGTATCTCTCTCACTCCTCCGTCTTCTTTTCTGCCTTTGCCTCTTTTCTAAATGTGCTGGTCTTTATCTTTTTTCTCTTTATTTGTGTTTATCTCCGTTCAGTTTTAGATACATACTTATGTGTGTTTCGTTTTAATATTAAAGAGTAAAGATTAGTCATAAAAATCAACAGTTTCATTTTCTTTTATGTAAATATTATATCTCTGACAAATCGCTTACTGTTTCTCTGTATTAAAGAGCATTCAAATTTTATAAATGAAGGGTTAAAAATATTCAACATTTACAAATTCTACAACCCTTACTTCTTATAACTCTTCTTCATATAACTTTATCTCTCACTTTCTTCTTCCTCTTCTCTCTCTCTTTCTCTAGCTCTCTCTATTTCTCTATCTCTCTCTCTCTCTCTCTCTCTCTCTCTCTCTCTCTGTCTCTCTCTCTCTCACACACTCTCTCTCTCTCTCTCTCTCTCTCTCTCTCTCTCTCTCTCTCTCTCTCTCTCTCTCTCTCTCTCTCTCTTTCATGGTGAGAAGAGAGGGTAAGAAAGAAGGTTCGTCTATTACTGTAAAAAAAATTAACTCTTGTATAAAGATCTTTCTTTTAATGTTTGTGTATGGAAAATTTTTGACAACTCTAAAAATGAAAAAAAAAAGTATCATTCCTCTTTTCTATAACTTTTACCCCTACCTTTATAAAAGAGTCTTTCCGCCTATTCAGTCCTCGTCTACATAATATGAACTAAATCAAATCACATTTTTATTTGTTTAAACAAACTAGCTTGAATCTCTGATACCAACAAAAATTAGCTTTCTTTAAATCCCTTATCAACAAAGCCACGCCCTATGCCATCACCATACCTAGCTATTGCACTGAACCTTGAATCATTATGTGCATTGCCCATCCCCCAAACAATCACTTAACGCGTTCATGCTGGACTCTCCCAATTGTATGCAGAACCTATCAACGACGTTTTCGTTTGTAATATTTTTTAAACAAAGCCGCATTTAACGCAATATGTTCACGCGTTAAAATATTTGTGCGGTTTGGTTTTTTTTTTTTTTTCGTTTTATTTTGTCCCGTCGAAATAATGTTGTCCGTGTTAGTTTTTAGCCTTTGTAATTTACTCTTTACAGACACAGTTGCGCCATTTTGGTTGCTTTCTTATTACCAACTTGTCCTTCACATATGGTGTTTTGACTTTTTCCTAACTGTACTCTCTCTCCGCCCAACTGCCCTACGCTATTTTATTATCAGAAGAACTTGGGTGACCTCTCCAAGAAAGCTGTCAGGACCTACTTTATTGCAGTTGGACCCGATGTTATCATGTATAGAGTCCGTCTCATCCGATTTTATCTCAGACGTATTTTTCATGTTCAAAAAGCACAGGCCTTGAGCTCCATCAAGGACGAGCTGGTGAGAAATATCTGCGCAGGTATGTTTAGCTTCCACACGATTTCCTGTTTGAGACCAGTATAGAGACATAGACTTGAAAGATTTTAATGGACTAAGTCACTAGAAAGAAAAAACCAACCATTTTCTACCCCATCAGCCGTTGTTTGAGTTCCAAAATTAATGTGTGGGTATTCTAAGAAAATACGTTTTGAATTGCACATCATCATATTACTTCATAGGTGAGAAGTTTTCAGAATACAAAATAATTGATATAAAATTAGTATAAGCAGTTTTAGATGGTTCAACGTTATACATATCTCTCAGATATTTTACTAGGACTTATGTTAATGTTAATCTCAGATTTTTTTTAATTTCAATTTTTTTCCTGGCGTTATCTAGCTTTTATACGTGAAGAAGTTATCAGGAAATCTTGCACAGTTATGTACGAAAAAAATTTTTTTTAAATTTTTTTAGCTATTTACTTTTCACAATACACCGCACTGTGATCACATGTTAGGTAACTGAACTGTGCTCCTTTATAGTCTAGTTTGCAATAATAGCGTAACTGTATGGGAAATCTTATTCCCTAAAAGATCATCTCCCTTTTTAAGAAATACTTTTCATAGATTATATTTTTCATCTGTGACAACGCACACATTTTGGTATCTAAACGCAACATCATTTTTTTAGTTTTTTCTGAATCTTCTGAGCAGCAAAACTTCAATTTAGTTTACCGTTTTTTTTCTCTTTTGTTTGTTTTTGTTTTGTTTCTTTTTTAATTGAACTATTCTTAAAGTAACGAATATAAATTCAAAGCATAACACTATTTTTTCTTTCCTCCAGATATTAAGCGTGCCTCATAAATTACTCAATAGGAAGCCAGCGTAAGTAAAATTTGATTAGTTTCTTCTCTCAATAGAAAGGAATTTTTTTTTTATTATCACTTATTTGCCAACTGGAATTAACATCATCGCAAAATATGCTTTTCAGTCAAATGGCATCTTTCTTAGATCCGTTAGAGGCTAGTTTGTTTATGTCCTGTAAAAAATATGGACTTGATCGTTCTTAGCGATTCAACCTCTTAGTCTATTCAAGCCAGCATGAAAGTCACTGTTCCTGAAGCATCTATTTTTGTAGATGCGGATAGCTCAGTGGTTAAGTGCCTGGTCTTGTCTCGGCAAGGCGATGGGTGCCGCATCGAGGCGCAGGTTCGATCCCTGTTCATTCCATCTGTTGTGATGTTTTCACGTCTTTCGTCTTATTTGTCGGTCTCGAGCTAGATCTAGGTTTGTGGTTGATTTTTCTATACTACTTATTTCCTTATTTTCAGTCACATGCATCTTTAGATCCTTAGATCTAGCTTCGTCTGTCTCAGCCTCTGGTTTGACTGCTTTCTTTATTTGTATCTCTCTCTCTCTCTCTCTCTCTCTCTCTCTCTCTCTCTCTCTCTCTCTCTCTCTCTCTCTCTCTCTCTCTCTCTCTCTCTCTCTCTCTCGCTCGCTCGCTCGCCTTCCAATCATTTTCCTCACACAAAAGGCAGCTCTGACATATGAAATTATTTTTAAACCTAAATATGGATAAGAAAAAAGGAATTTGTTTGTTTTGTTACCTGTATCGTCAAAGATTTGTTTATTGAGTTTAAAGGATTTTTTTTTACATCTTATATCCCTTCCCGTGGTGAAAATCCTTTAAAATTTATTCTTTTCTAATTGTAACTTATATACAAGTAACAATTTAAAAAAAAAAAACGTTTCTTTTTTAATTTCCCTTCTAGTTTCTGATAAAGACACGACTTACAAGATTCGTTGGTTAGATCAAAGGAAATAAATAATAGCACAACTTTTGTAAAATGCATTCCCTATAAGGTCATCTGCCTTGCTAAAACAGACATATTATTGGTTATATTCTTCATCTGACAATTTTTGATCACGCATATATTTTGAAATACATACATAATGAAAATATCATTTCTTATATTCCAGATAGTTTTCATGATATATGGGTTTTTAATTGAAAATTATTAAAGTGAAAATTACTTAAACAAAGCATGTACATTTTCCTGAACCTTCTCATCAGGACAAATTTTATTGGGTGTCCTGTCTGTATACATTACCTACCAGTTGTAAGCAGTTTGCTATTGACACAGGAGATTGAGGGTTGGATATGCATGAAGGTTTTGTAGGAAGAAATTTTACAAAAATTATTTCACACCTTATACAGACATAAAATAAATAAGGGCTAAAATATCAATAGAACCATTCGTATATCATGCTATGGCAAACTGGAAATTCTAACGTTGTGTTCTTGTGAGTGAAGAATAAAACTTTTGTTTTTGAAGACGTCTTTTGCAAAACTTCTATGTTGAAGCATTTCTCTATCTGAGTGTTTCTCTTTTCCTTTATTTATTTCTCTTTCACCTTTCTTCAGTACTTGTCTCTAATCACATCTTTCTACCTCACAATTGAAAATGATCCGCTTCCGCATTGCTTCGAAACTGGCGCATAATAAATACTTATGATCCTTCAATTTTAGGTAACAATCATATACCTTATTAAGTTACTATCGAATAAATATTAAGGGATGCCAAGTGTTTGAATGTTCGCCAAAGTTATTTGTAACTATTTTTAATATTAAATTCTTAAACATAAATTTTGTGATACTTTCCAAAACCATTTTCTATTGCTTTCACAGAGTGGAATGTGACCAACAGTAAAGTTTGAAAACCGCGCCACAGCATGAGAAACATTATTTTTTTTTTTTAAATTGGCGCAATTTCAATGTCTCTGCACAATTATTTCAAATTTTATGTTTTCTTGATAAAAATTTTCAATTTGTTTTGGTGAAAATCAATGAAACTATTCCAATCTGTTATTTTTTTTCTGCAATCATTTTTTGACATTTCTAAATTTCTACACGGTCATTTTTTTTTAAATTAACATTTCAGTGTACCTTAAGCAGTCTTTTTAATTTTTCATTTGTTTATTTTCAGCTTTGAAAAAAAAAAAAAAATAAGATCTATCTGCAAAGAATCAGATTGGCTTTCTGATTTATCTATACACTGGCTCGACATACCTCCTGTCTTATAGTTGATAAAAAGTCCTTGTCATCAAGAACCAATAATACAACAAAACAGTTAAATCTGTATTTTTATAATGTACTTCATGCTTATATAAACTATTACTTAATAAAAGAATAAACTGAAATGAATATTTGAAAAAGATCTTAAAAATATAAATTGCTGCTTTAGAGTTTGGCGAACTATTTCTGTTCGCCTTTCCATGTTGATAATCTTTTATGTCCAGCAGTAAGTGCCTAAAGGTGCATTGCCTTGCGATAATTTATAGTTTGGCATTTATTTTGACCTCCATGATAATGGAAGAGAGAAAGAGTGAGTGAGAGAGAGGGAGAGGGAGAGAGAGAAAGAGAGAGAGAGAGAAAGAGAGAGAGAGAGAGAAGGAGTTAAATGACGTTTTAGACAAACGGTAAATCTTGAACTTTGACTGTTAACATTACAAATTTAAAGATGAAAAGCCCACTCTGCGAACGGGATCGTGTGTCATTTTCTCGGAGCTTAGGTTTGCGTGTATTAAATAGGGTAATAATTAGTCTTTATACCTATACTTTAACCTACATGTATACTATATATATATATATATATATGGTAACGAATAATAAGCACCCATTGCGGTACCCTTTGCTGTAATATATAGCTAAACAAGCATGTAAGTATGCTTTTAAGACGTGCTAACTTGTAAAGAAGAATGGGCCTCTGTAGATACACAGTCTCAACATAAAAACACTCGCATATATGTATAAAAATAACTCTGTAATTATAATTTACATCAATATGTTTCAATGCCATGCTGAGTCAACATGAGAGGAGTTGCGTATAGAGTTAGAACGTCCGCTCTGACATTCGCAGAGGTCTTCGGTGGGTCGAAACCCCGCACCAACGGTAGGTGTGTTTCGTGCTCTATTTTAAGTTTTGCCATGTCCGACGGAAAGAGGCTGGTAGGGAGGGGGGAGATTAATTTCAATATGCAAAATGTCCTGAGATAACCGTGAAGTGGAAGCTGTAGATGGAACAAACTATACGCTCAGAGAACAAGAATAAAAACAAGAGGAAAAAAAAGTTAATGTTCAAAGGATTTTTATCGGAGATCAACCAAAGCTACATAAAGTTGAAACGCTTTATTTGATCGTAAGGTTGTTTATATTGGTGACATGCCTGATCTACCTATTTACTTATACGAGGTTGTGAGTTCCTTTCCGACTTTCGAGCCCTGAGCTATTATGTTACGTGTTCAATGCCAAACACTGCTGGATTTTATCTCGCCACAAAATCGTGTTTTCTACATTTTATAAAATGATTTCTCAGTTTCAATTCCCTTTACATTAAGTTAATTTTGTTGTCACTCGTTTAACGTAGTGCATTGCGAGTTCTGCTGGCGTATGTTTAAGAGCAAAGAAATAAATTTTTGTACACGCTGCTTGGCTCACGTTGAAGATTTTTGTTTTCTTTTCCAACTATTTGACATGATTAACCTGAATTGACTCAAAACCAACAGATAAATATTCTCTGCATCTTACATTGAAACACGTTCATATCTAATACACACCATGAAAGCTTAAAAAGATTTCAAAATAATGATAACTTCAAAAAAAAAAATGCGCATTTTTATGTCAAAAAGAACATTTAAATTGGCTCTTTAAACCTGTGTCTTAATCCGGCTATTTGACCTTTTCATATTAAAGTAAAAACCACAAATAAAAAGCAAGCGAACGTCTGAATATGTTATTGTGATAATGTATTGAATTTTATTTCAATTTATCAATCAACTGATGTTGTAAACATAAACTTAAGGCGTATATATATATATATATATATATATATATATATATATATATATATATATATATATATATATATATATATACAATATCTCATTCTTTCACTTTTTCGTTTTTTTCTTTTTTTTTTTGTTTTTGTTCTTTTTTTTTTGTACATTTTTTTTCTTGTTGTCTATCATCACCCTGCTCCCCTGCTCTCTTTCCCTCTCTCTCTCTCTCTCTCTCTCTCTCTCTCTCTCTCTCTCTCTCTCTCTCTCTCTCTCTCTCTCTCTCTCTCAGCATAGATATTTACAGTAAGAATAATGTAAAACAGTACTCTCTCTCTCTGTCTCTCCCTCTCTCTCTCTCTGTCTCTCTCTCTCAGCATAGATATTTACAGTAAGAATAATGTAAAACAATACTCTCTCTGTCTGTCTCTCCCTCTCTTCCTCTCCCTTTCTCTCAGTAATGCGAGGTAAGCAGTTGGAAGACCCAGCGCAATCAAGGCGGTTGCCACGGTGGCCAGCCCTGCTAATTACTAAGTCTGTAGCCTCAGATTTTATTTCTTTGCTGCAATATTTTGTTTATTATTTTTATTGGTAAAGTTATGACATTTTTATACAGGCAAAACAAAACACAAAACAAAACAAAACAAAAACAAAAATCCAAAAAGCAAAAAAAAAAAAACTTATTTTTTTCGATTAATCACAATAACACATCTATCCGCCTTTGGGAAGTATGGCCAAGAAGTTGTACCGCAAACTCCGTTGTCAAAACACGTGTATGTATGTGGAAAAAAAAAAGTAAAAAAAAAAAGATATTTTTAAAGCAATAAAACAAAAATATGCTTCAATTTTTTGATTGGGAGAGAAAATAAAATTATATTAATGACAAAATACAAAAGGAAAAAACATAACAGATTTTCTCTTATTTGTTTTGATTATCATCCTAGAAAAAGGTAAACGCAAAAAAATGGAAATTTCGTTTAATTTTTTAAATTTCTTACTAAATTTACAACACCACTGCATATAGGTATGGTTTGAATTACTTCTAATGCAGTAATTTCATGTAATGGAATTTTGGATAAATCCTTAAAACGCACTTATTGTTGAAAGAGGTAGTGCTTCTAATTCAAAATTCGCCAATCCTTCAAATTAAACTAGATTGAGTAATAATAACCTTTGTCTGGTAGGATAGCAAATATCACACAACACTCCTCCAAATTATTTTTTTCAGGAAGCTGGAATTTAGAAAACGAAAAAGTAAAAAGTGGGAATGCATTGTTTCAAAACAGCTACACAAGAGCAACAAAAAGTTCTGTTGAAAGAGGAACGCTCTGCCGTTATGACACGACTAAGACGGACCTTAAAAATATCTGAAATTGTCTGGACGAGTTGAGTTTTTCATGGGTTGGAGACACTTCTTTCGAAACATGTGTTCATCTTTCTAATTGTAATATCATTTTTAATAATAAAAAATATTCATTAGGTCAAATTGTTATGTAAAAAACTTCTAGTGACAAAAATATTATCCTATTTCGTAAAAGTGTTTCGGTGCAAGGCTGCCACCACCTGTTTTCTAGTTCAAGGTCGACTTTGCCTCGGTGTCGTTTGTGTAGTGAATAGTGCTGAACATATATGTCAGATCACCTAAGTTCAAAGACCGTGCTTTCTTGAAGGTAAAACTTACATTTAAACTGGAAACTTCCTTAAACTTTAAATTTATATTTAATGACGATATTTGCAGAGTTTTTCGTTCAAAAGCAGATGACACTGCGCAGAAAATATCGCAAAGTCTTTCTATTGTTCATATTGAACTAAACATTTCTTGAAAAAAAAATTGAACAGTGAGTCGGATTTCAAACGAAGTATCAAAGATTTTGGCTTATTTCTTAACAGGCATGACTGAGCCAACCAGATTTAAGGTGAGTAAAAACTTCTTTAAGAAATAGGTCTCAATGCATGAAAGCAAAAAAAAAATTGGAAGCGCTTTTCTCAAATAAAATACTGCAAAGTTGATAAATTATCTTCGGTAAATTACAAACACTTAGCAATAATTACTTTTGGCAAGTTCTTAAATACATTTTAAACTGCCAAAGCTATCTTTCTTTGTCTACTGATTTTTGGGACTGACAAAGAGGTTTGACCAACAATAGGGTCGTCATTAGGTTTATATTTTAAACTAAGTAATTTTTTTTTATGATCTGCCTGTCTGCTTTGCTGACATTGTCCCCGAATGAAGAACTTCAAACAATTCCAGGATACCATCTCTAATTTAATTGGAACTTTTAATGCTATATCTTCTAAACTGAGCTGGTAGTCTGTTAAGCAGTTACCGGTATAGAATTTAAGTTTAACATTTTCAAAAGTATTAAAAAAAATAAACCCTTCAACTGTCTTCTTTAGAACGTATTTTCTCTCACGTTCATTGTTTAAATGAATAAATAGAGTTAATATTAATTCCCTTTATCAATCTACCTCGTATGTTTAATCATGTTTCTTTCATTTCAATTTTGCCTTATGTACAGTTATTACAGAGTCATAGCAAAAAATGTCTGTTTTCTTCCACTTTAAATTTTACATAACCATTCAACATGTCTAAACCTCGGTAGTGTTTGCTCCAGATAACTATTTTTCCAGCATACGTGTAGCACGTAATGAAAAATCAAATTAACTTACGTAACTTTGTATGACATGCGGGCGGTATACTATTGCCATGTTATACAAAGGAAATCTGATAGTATAGCATTGTCATTAGATATTGTCTATTATGATCTCAGCCGTATTCGGTCAGAGAACCTGTTTTGATTAGTACAGTCATTTACATTGATAAGTTTATGAATGTGTTTTGACTAATCCTTAAGAAAACTCTTTATGAAAGGAAGGCGTGAAAATTATGTGATTATGATCATACATGTGTTGTGGTTGGTCTCTTTCTATTCTTCTATGAACTAAGTTGCATAAACAAAATATTTTAGAATCAGACTACTCAAACTGATTTCCGGATGTGTAAACAACAGAAGACAAGTTGTCCATAATAATATTTCCGTTCTACACCACGGGAACAGAATGATATGAACTGCTTATAAACCTTGCGATCACAATTGTACAAAATTTAAACCAATCAATAAATCAAAGAGTGACTTCAGAAGCTTTAGTAATTTACATGACTCTTATTGTGGGTTATAAAACTCTTATCAATGTGATTCTAACTAAATAAAAAAGGTCAAAAAAAAAAAAAAGAGAAAAGACGCACAAATCAGTACCTGTGCGCACAAAAACTTTGGCTGCCTTAAAATTGGATATCTCAGGCGATATTTACTACATAATACGATAATAGTTATAGTCGGATCTGGCCGAAGGCCGTTTAGTTTGCTCCAATTTTTGCACTTCGGACTTTTTTTTCTCAGTCCAATTTATCTAAACTTGATGAGATCAAAAAAGAATAATACTATTTTTAACAAGGAGAGGGAAGCAAACAATGGTGCGAAGGAATTTGATTTGTATGTGATCATTAGGCCTACGACAATCTTGTTTGGCAAATGATCGAGGGAGGACTTTCCGGCTTCGGCATACGACCGACGGCATACACATTATACACCAAACATAATGTGAGATCGGCGACATACCCATTGTGCACCAACATATATGAGACTGGCGACATACCCAGTGTACACTAACATATGTGAGACCGACGACATTCACATTATACACCAAACATAATGTGAGACTGTCGACATACACATTATGCACCAACATATGTGAAACCGGTGACATACTCGATTTTGTACTGGTTGGGTTTTGGATAAGCCAAAGGTGATGTTCAGACCGCGATGGCGACTTGGGCAAGCCGTTTAGATTCAAGAAAGAAAGAAAAAAAGAGAGAGAACGAAGGAGAAAGAGAAAGAAAGAGAGAGAGAGAGAGAGAGAGAGAGAGAGAGAGAGAGAGAGAGAGAGAGAGAGAGAGAGAGAGAGAGAGAGAGAGTTGTTAATCTGGTGCTAAACTCGAACGATTTGCAGCATGTTGAAATGTTAAAAACTGAAACAATGAATCCCTTCTCTAAATTTATATATTTAAGCATAAATCAGAATCAAATGTCAAGAAATGAAATTAACTTTAACTATACAGCGCAAATGCTAAAGGATTATGCGGGTTTATTCCATTCTTAAAAGATACTTCCACCATCGTTTTACTTACCTGCCATTCTTTCTAACTATCTATTGTTCTATCTATCTATCCATCTACCTATTTACCTATCTATATTACTCTCTACCTGTCTATCTAGCTATTTATTTACCTATCTATATTTCTGTATTCCTGTCTAGCTAGCTAGCTATCTACTTACCTATCTATATTTCTGTCTATCTATCTATATATCTATCTATCTATCTATCTATCTATCTATATATATATATATATATATATATATATATATATATATATATATCCATCTATCTATCTATCTATTGATCTACCTAACTATCTATCTATTTACCTATCTGTCCACCTGTCTATCTAGCTATCTAATTACCTATCTATATTTCTGTCTATATATCTTGCTGTTAAGCTACACATTTATTTTTCCATCTATCCATATTTATCTTGAATCTATCAACCTATCATTCTCTTTAGTTATCCAGATTTTTGTCCATTCATCTCTCGGTGCATAACAAACACAACTTTATCTCAACCTTTCCCAGCGCTCCAGACTTCAACGAAATGACCATTAACTTGTAGCGAATCAATCCTTATTTTCAATTTAAAACAAAATGTAATTAAGAACCACGAGAAACTAAGGTAAAGAAAGCTACATTAATTTTGCTCTTTAGAAAGCTACATTAATTTTGCTCTTTCAAGCCATACTTACATTCCTGTTAATGAATACACAGCTTCCCTGTTATCCGAATATAACATACAATACCATCATAATCTCGAATCATAGCAACACATTGTTCTAATCCTTATGATCAAATCCAGATCTAGATTTTTTCCTAAGCTCAGTCACATCACCAATTTAGTCACACTATAGAGCGGCCTGGACAGATGCGAGGCTCTTGTGCCGGTAGGAAAGAATCGCCGACAATTTCAAGTCCTGGCCTGGGACTTGCTCCAGAACACTGCGCGTGTGATAAAACCGGACCGTGTAGTTTGCGATGCCGACACACACACAAAAAAAATAATGGGCCGGCTTGAGGTGAGTAAAAGTCCTTTCCCTAGGTGAAGAAACTAGTCTAGTTCTAGTGCTAGATCTGGGGTCTGCACGCTCAGGGAGCGAGGCTGGCGTAGTGCGAGCAACATGATTGTTTGCTTGTCACATCACTGAGACCGGGTAATACTGAGAGAGAGAGAGAGAGAGAGAGAGAGAGAGAGAGAGAGAGAGAGAGAGAGAGAGAGAGAGAGATGTTTGTTGGAATGCAACAGCTTTGGTATGTATAGGTCAAAGTGATTGTCAGCAAGAGGAAAAATAATGAACGATCAAGGACAGTTACTTTAATATTGACTACGTAGGATTAATTTTGTGTCGGATTTAATCCCACGCACATATTGCAGCAAAAAAAGAAGATGAATTTAGATGCTAAATAGATATAAACGAATTCTATTAAGCAACTAAGTTAAAATTTATTTACTCTAGAGAAGAAAAAGAATCGCGTGTTCTATGACATGGCGTGGCGAAAAACTAACCCCCCTCCTCCATCCCCCCCCCCTAAAAAAAACCTCCATAGCTTCCCTATTCTTTGGATGTAGAATTCAGTGATTATTAGGAAAATAAAATGACACAATAATATATGAAACAGGCTGGGGAAATATATATTTCTGAAGGTTTGAATTCAATGAAATAAAAGAAAAGACTCAAAAAAAAATAAGAAGTACAAAGTAAAATACAGTAGTCTAGATGTGCTCTCTAAATTTTGCATGTAGGTCTAGCTACAAACAAAACCTCTATTTCACTATGGTCTTCTTAATAGATCCACACGTAGAAATGGAAAGATAGAGACAGAAAGAATGAAATAAAGAGACAGAGAGACAGAAATAGAAATATATATATCGATCACTCTCTCTCTCTCTCTCTCTCTCTCTCTCTCTCTCTCTCTCTCTCTCTCTTTCTCTCTCTCTCTCTCTCTCTCTGTCTTTAACGTGGGGAAAGACAAAATCCTTCATTTTGTATTAAGATAAACACCTCAAAGCAGTACAATCTGCCACCTACGTGCAACTAAAGCACAGCTTTTCTCTAAGCATTACCCAGATTCCGACGAGGAGACAGAAGATGATGAAGATGATAATAACAACAACATCTGGGGGGTCAAAGCCAGCGTTTCGGAAGGCCGTGTTCGTAGTCTCGCTTGCCATCGTGGAGAGAGGTGGATGGGAGGTTCGGCTGTCTTACGGCTGTCTAACGACTGTCTTAAGGCTGTCTCAGGATTGTCGTAGGAGTGCCTGTCCTGTCTTGGTTCTTGTTTAATTCCCGAGATAGTTTTGAATCGTCTATAAAGATACGATAATAAATAATATTAATAGTAAAACTCATATACACGCTCCAGAAAGTACAGCTATGATGATAATGTGTTTTGGTTTTGGAGGTTTTTGCGTTGGACTAGTAAAACTTTAGATGTAGACTTAACTATTAACAAATAAATCCAAATGAGAAAGACGATGTGGTTTTTCCAATGGGATAAACTGACATAACTGGCAATATATCAAAATTAAGGAATATTTTTTTTATATATAAATTGCGCTTGGGAAGACTTCTGCTGTATAATTTGCAATCAGTTTTTATTATTCTTTTTTTTTAATCCCTAATTGATATATTTTAACTTTGCCTGCATCTCTCTTCCTAGCCAACTTTTTTGGTGAATTCCAGACTGCTTTATATAATAGGTCTATCCTCACTCCCGTCGCTTTTCTGTCCTTTCACTTTCCTTTGTTATTTTCCTCTGCACAAACATCTCTCAATATTGCATCATAGAATAAATATATCTTGAAGTTTCTAGACCAGGCTCCAAGGGCACATACCAATATTTTCTTTCTCAAGCAATCACCTGGAGAGTGAAAAAAGTCTAGACCAATCAGATCTACTTTCAGATGCCCTCAGCTCAGCTGACCTGAGCACCCAATCCCAATGGCCAGCCGGGAAAATTACGCACAGACAAGTATTGACGCGACTGTTTTTTTTTGTATTTTCAATGGGACGAGGTTTACACTAACATTTCACAAGGTTAATTGTATGAACTTTTTTACCTCCCCTTTACAGTAAAAATGTTTCAGATCAGTACACTGACAATGCCTTTCAATAAGGCTATTGGTGCCCTCATGCCAAATTTTCCATTCTGTTATAGATCTAGAATCTAGATCTGCTCCAAGAGGCAGGGAAGGATTTAAAAACCTATACTGAGTATAACTCACCCCTTATCTTTAACCGACACTAAAATTTAAAATCAGATCGTCTAGATCTGGATATAAGACCTATCTATATTTTACTCTAGATCTCATTAGCACAATTGATGGGACTTAACTTTGGCATGGGCGCTGACCCGTCAAGGAGCTGGTGTGTTTGGACGGGGAGTGCTTGCACACAAAGAGAATGCTTTCATATTTCAGGGGCTTCACTATTAGTTCTTTCACTGACTCACTCGATCTTTTTACAATTAGACTGTGAGTTGCCACTGAAAATGATTTAAGGGCTGCCTCAAACTCTTCATACATTTTGAACACACGTCCTTTCTCCATTTTGAACATTGGTGGAAAGGAAGTGAAATCTGGGTCAAACACGAATTTTGTGACGTCACATGGAGTTCCGTGTCCGTTTAGACTCGGGCGAGTATGGGGACACATGTCCCTATAGACACATTGTTTGTACATTTTGAACCACGTGATGGACAAAAATAGCACAGCCGCCATGATTTCTTTAAACCACGTGATAGCTATAAATAGATTTTGCGGGTGCCTATTAGTCATTTTCTTGTGAGAGACGATCCTAATATTTGTGAGAACAATAAGAAAACCTAAAATATATGTTAATATTTTCCAAGTTACAAAGAATACGACAATGCAGAACTTGATGGATGCCTTTTCTTGAGATGAATTACCTAGATCTACATTTTCCAAGTAACTTACACAAAAATGACGAGTTTCAAATAACATAGTAAAAACAGTGCTCGACAAATAAGAAGCGTGGTATATTTAGATATACGAGGGCATATTGATAAGTTTTGCCTCCAAGTCCATAACTTTGGAAATAATGAAGTCATACAAATGATACTTACACCACATGAAAGGTCATTTTATGTAGCACCAGATGACATATCATTTTCCAACATAATCACCGTCCCGTTCGATACAGAGCCGCCACCGACGGACGACCTGTTGGATGCCGTCAGCGAAGAAGTCAGCAGTCTTGTCTCTGCACCAAGAAAGAACAGCATTCTTCACATCTTCGTCTGTCTCGTAACGGTTGCCCTTGAGGTAATCCTTGACTTTTGGAAAAAGGAAGAAATCGCTCGGAGCAAGATCTGGGCTATAAGGCGGGTGCGGTAATGTCCGGAGGCCTAAACGATCTAAAGCCGTGCGAGTTTCCAAACTTGTGTGAGGGCGAGCGTTGTCGTGATGGATGATGGTGCTTCTCACGATCTTTTGGGACAGTGAGGGTGTGGTTCACACAGAATTTTTGGAACAAGGCAACACCGTGAATTCTACGAAATATGTGAACACACTGGAGAAACTGAAAGCGAGGTTGCGACGGGTAAGGAGTGAGAAAGTTTCCATCATCCATCACGACAACGCTCGGAGTTCGGTTCCCAGACTTGTCACACAAGTCTGGGAACCGAGCTCCGAGCGATTTCTTCCTTTTTCCAAAAGTCAAGGATTACCTCAAGGGCAACCGTTACGAGACAGACGAAGATGTGAAGAATGCTGTTCTTTCTTGGTGCAGAGGTAGTGGAAATGTTATCGCTGAATGACTTTGAGCCGCCCGCAATGAGGACACGAAAACTGTCTTGAATATCGGGTTGTAGTGTTGATGTAACGAAGCATATCAGTCGGAAACTGATAGACCCTAAAGTGCTGTCACAATCCGTAGCACAGAGAGGAAGAGAGAGAGAGAGAGAGAGAGAGAGAGAGAGAGAGAGAGAGAGAGAAAGCTTATCCTCTTCGTGAGAGACAGCGAGTGAAAGAGAGAGACACACACACATATACACAGAGACGCAGACAGAGAGACAGAGACAAGGAAACAGAAACATAAAGAGAAAGAGCGATAAGTCGACTACAAGAACGCAAAAAAAAGTGTAACTAGAGAAAAGGCAAGAGAGAAAGAAACATAAATAGCAACTCATAGTTATAGGTGAATATAGGTAGATAGTTGAATAGATAGATGGAAAGATATATATATATATATATATATTTATATATCAGATAGATATAATTATCGATAGAGAGAGGGATAGATTGATAGAGGAAAAATAAAGTGAAAGAGAAATATATATATATATATATATATATATAGAGAGAGAGAGAGGGGGGGGGTGGGGGGAGGGAAGGAGAGAGACAGGATCACACATACGAAACAGTAACAAATAATCATGCTTCCGGTAAACTTCTCGATAACATGTTTTGTTTTGATTCGTGACGCAAATACTACGATTCCTTGTGGAGAACTCAGTAATATTCATAGCCAGCATTGCATCAGTTTCTTAGATGATCCAGACAAGGCGTACACAGTCGTGGGTTAATGAATTGGTTTTTGTGTTTTATCGTTAACAGGAGTTACGCGTGAGAGCGTAAACAATAAATTCTCAATCTGAAAAAGGAAAATGGCGAGATATTTTAATATCATGACTTTGACGGATGCTTTCCTTCTGCAGATTAAACGATAGATTACTCATGGGCTTAAAGTTAAGAAAATAATTGAAGAGTATAAAAAGTTTGTAGGCTTTGTAATTTCAGTTCACATAGTGCTAGGACTGGATATTTCATAAACCTGTTTAGAAAATTTTTGAGGAAAATTGTGTGAAAACGTACAGATGTGAGGACATTAGAGTCATGAACTAGAGATTCTGTAGAATGTCGAGCAAGAGTAAACAGATTTTTTATTTCGCTAGTTTAAAACATGATTGTTTTGGTTAAAATGAAAAGGAAAAATAGAATTAGAGAGGATGATTTAAGTAATTCAGTATTAACACTTTCTGAGACAATCAATATTTCAATAAAAGGACATGCTCTATTACCAGATCTGTCTAGGAATTAAATCGTTAAATGCTCTGATATGCAATCTATATCTGCAGGAGCCAAAGTGAGTTTAATAAAATCCAGTTTAAAAGATGCACGAAAAGACTGCCTCATCAATTATAACTAATAAACTTTGCCGTGTTATGACATTGGGATGTGCATTAATTCCATGATGATAGTGCGGCGTTTTAAAAGGTGACTAGACGTAACTAGAGATACTACCCTTACAAGCGATATCGTAAGAAAAAAAATGTACTATGTAGAATACAAGCATAAGCACCATTATCATCATCAAAAAAAAAGAACAAAAAGAAAAAAAAACCGACAACCAGAACAATAGCAATAATTATTTCAGAGGGGAAAAAGGTGGAAATCCATATTATAAGATTTTATTTCGTGAAAGAATTTTCAGACCTTTCGTTTGGAGCACGGTTTCATGATGCTGTGCAGACACACTGACCTTCTTCCTAATAAAAAAAAAGCTGCGGAAACCTACATCGCACAAAGTAATTAGCACTTCAAATCTCATCACTTGTATCGCTCTTCTTATCAATATTATCAGCTTGGTAGGAAGATTATATCTAGATAAACTTTTTTCACCCTCAGGCAAAGGCTATTGGTTTTTTCTTTGCTCGTACGTGCACCCAGGATGTGATAATATCCCAAGCTGTGGCATTTTTGTTATGTTTAGCCGTATACGAGTACATTAATCTCATAAAATTATCGTATTTCACATTTTGTCTTTTAGGTCGATGGGGTCCGAAGTATGATGAAAAACTGTTATTGCCGTCGTTCCTTATATTGTTTCTTAGCTCGGCGGTAGAAAATTAGGCAATAACGATACCCATTAAGAATCATCTATATTGTATACACATTGTATATTGACTCTGACATGTTTTGCATAGCTGACGATTAAGGTGCAGTATAATTGAAACTAATATATATATATAATATATATATATATTTATATGTATTATGTATATGTTTATGTATGTATATATATTTAAAATAAGGTATAGCTTTATGAATGATCATTTTGATTAAATAATTGGGAAAGTACAGGAATATTTTGTTTCCAATGTTTTACTTGCCACCGGTACGCGCGATTTAGGCTAAATATGCCCTTTTGGATACTGTCCAATAACCCTGCGAGGCGAAATTTGAGGTAACTTTTCATCAACGATGAAAGAAAGAGTTACCATCACAGTAGCACTTTCGCTTTTTCATTTCTCAATCAGCTTAAATAAATGAACTCCAAATGTAAAAAGTAAATGTCTTTTTACTGTAAAGTATTATGCCAAATTGTTCTACAATTTTGTTCAGGCTCGCTTTGATTGTTTAAACATTTTTTAATGCTCCGATAGACTAAATGTAAACGGTGATCACCATCATGCTTTTTATTTATTTAATTTTTGTGGTACCCTTTTCTTTCCTGAAATTAATACTACGAACAAATATTTAGAATTTTCGCAGAAATAAACTGCTTGGAATTCGATATTTAGATCCCATGCAAGAGATCTATAGCGTCTCCTGGATCTTTCAAATATCTTTTGCTTCTCTTTACATTCGATTCATAATTAAATTATCTATATAGAATGCTTCTAAACTTATCATTCCTTTTGAAATATAATAATGCGTATTGATTGTACCATCTTACAGAAATTGGAGGAAATTTATACCATTAAAGTCAAACCGATCTTGCCCTATGATATAATATATGTCGCCCGTGACATTTTGTGGATATGAACACGAATAAAACAGCCATATTCGTGTGTGATGCAAAGATGTTTATACCGTTGGTGAAAAACAATTAAAATATGAGATATAACTCTGTCACTTGCAAACATTGTTTGATTTACACCATCTTGCAGAAATTGGTGAAAAACAGATTATAATTTCAAACCAACCGGACCTTTTATAAGATTTATATTCATTTTGGTTTCCGTGCATTCTTTAGAGAAAAGAGAAAATCAGCCATAATGCTTGTAAAAATCACAGCAGCTAAAGCTG
Organism: Elysia crispata; assembly: GCA_033675545.1. Lineage (NCBI taxonomy): Eukaryota > Metazoa > Mollusca > Gastropoda > Plakobranchidae > Elysia > Elysia crispata. The sequence goes on along the minus strand of JAWDGP010005352.1, from coordinate 1,270,182 downwards.
TTTTTATTCCTTTACTGTACATTTCAAAATAAATATACATGAGATTTCATTATACTAAAATCTGTCATTCCTAAAAGATTTAACACGTTTACAATTTTGCTTACGGAACTTCTAAAAATACATTACCAGAAACCCCAAAACCAACCTTTTCTCTCTAATGTATGAGCGTCGCAATAGATAGT